>NW_019292957.1:18127-43977 GCF_000500325.1 Leptinotarsa decemlineata | reverse complement strand
TCTCTGTAAGACAAAAAAGTAGCCAAATAAGATCAAATTTTAGTCAAAACTCAAATCAGAATATTATTCACAAGATTCTGAAGTTGAAAATCAGAGTGAGTATGAACATTTCGAAAATACTGAATGTAATCCTGGTGAAAATTTTCAATTGATAGGCCAAGACATCAATCAAACGTAGAACCAGTGATAATATCTTTAAATTCAAGTAATTCTAGTGGATTACCCTATATAATTTTACCTGAATATAATTTGAAATTTTTAGTCGATACAGGTTCGACTAAATCTTTTATTGATCCAAATCTAGTTTTTAGTCTATACCCCGATAGAACAGTATTTCAAAAATCTTCTCACAAACATAGTGCTTTCATTCCTATTTCAAAAGTATTTAATGACAACACCTCATTCACAAATCAAATTGCATTATTATAAAATAAAAAATTATTTGAATCTCATTACTATACTTCCCCGAAACGAACGAGTAATTAAGATAAAAATATCTGTACGCGACGGTGAAGTTGTAATTCCTGCGAAATTCCAGAGAGTTTGTCGATCGCGAGAAACGGAGAAGCATTAATAACTATATTAAATAACAGTACGGATCAGATTACACTAGATTTCTCTGAACCTATTGTCGTTGAAAAATTTTATAGAACATGCATTCAAGAATTTAACTTCAATAATTTTGATGAGACGTAAACTGGGCTTACCTGATTTTAGTAGTGTCGAAGAATCTGAACGCCAAATTAGCCCATTTATTACTTTTGATAACCAAAATAGTGTTAACGCCAAATTAAATACCCCAGACTACCAACCATCTTCGGATATATTAGAAATAGGTAAACCTCTTCAAGATAATATTTCAATGATAGTTAATGCCGACACAGAATTATTTTTAAATCATACGTGACATGCCGTTGTGGCTGGATAAAAGTTTGTGTTTATTTTTCAAACACCTTCGTTTGATAGGTAGGAATGTAGCTATGAACAAGTACGTACTAGTAATATTAGTTATTTTGTTATTAGTTTATTATTAGTACCTATGTATTATATATTACCAGTTAAATAGTAGAATAAAAACATATAATGATAAATCAACTGCGGATTATTCCATTTACGTTGCGTTACGTGGCTTCCGTGTGGGTAGCTCGCTGTTTATTCCAAAATTAACGAAGTAACTCAACACATTGAAGAGGTTGACGACCACTGATCTAAACCAAAAATAACGATCTTATTTGAGAAGAAACAGAGAATGACTGTTCAGCTTTCTTCAAATAACTTTGAAAAAGACGTAATCGATTTTGTAAAACAATATATTGCACCTAACATACCTTATTATCTTCACTTTGAAAATTCAGACAATTATGAACGATTTTGTGAAGTAATTAGACAAAATTTCAAATGGCCGTCATTAAAATTTTAAAGATGTAAATTCAAACTAATCCCTGTCAGAGATAGAAAAAGAAGCTTTAGAACTGATACGAGCATATCACGAAGGTAAAAGTAATATTAGAGGCATTGGCGAGACCNTGGTTCGATATTTAAATCAATTACAGGAAACCTCGATGCAGAAGACGGGGAGCGGTACGAAAAACTTATTAGGGAACTTCAAAACAACCAAAAAGTATTGGCTTCTAGTGTTGTGAAACAAAATTCAGTTTCAATCAATTTGATCAATAAATTCAATCAAACTGTTCAACAAATAATTCACAATGAAAAATTTCTTCAAGAAAAAATAGTTCATATTGCTACTATATTCCTAACAAAGAGTTATGAAGAAAATGGAGCATATGTTCACGATATACTCAACCAAATGATTGATATGTTTGAAATAGTCAACTCTGCCTTACAGGACATTGAAAATTTCATAGCATTCCCGAAACTCAACATTATGCATCCAAGCATAGCGAAACCCATTGACTTATACGCCGAACTTCTTAGATTACACGGAATTATTGCAAAGAATCAAATTCCTATCGATGTTACTTCAGGAAACATCTTGAAATTAAAAAAAATCATAAATATCGAATGTTTCATTCTGAATAATAGAATAACCTTTCTTCTTCATGTTCCAATCGCATATCCATACATTTTCGATTACTATCACTTATATTCAATCCCTACATATAGTCAAAGTCAGTTCAAGGCACTTCAACTCAAAAATTCATTTTTACTGAAGAATACTCCACATTTAAAAGCGGCGATTGTGTCAAAGTCTAACCACAATTCTATGTCTGCAAGAAATGCCGATTAGAGAAATTTCTGGAAATCTCTGTGAGCTGCAACTCATGAAGATGGAAGATACTTCCACATGTAGACAAATCGATGGTAGGATTACTAAGCCAATAGCTAACCAACTGGAGGACTCTACCCAATGGATAGCGAAATTTCCAAATAAAACGACAATCCACCTACAATGTAATGAACAAGAGGAAATTCAAAGAATAATTGGATCCTACTTAATCGACATTCCAGTAGGCTGCAAAATCAAAACGAATCAAATCGAAATAATCAATGAAGAAAAGGTAATCAATAGCAATCAAATAATATTGATTCCCTAATTGATTGAACCAAGATTGCAACCCTCCGAAAAGTGGACGATGTTGACCTGAAAGAACTCCAAAAACTGAAAAAAACAGCTAATGGATAACAATCCTGAAATAATATTCAACCAAGGCGGACTTTACCAATCACCGAGTATATTGACTTTAGTGATTTACTCAGTGATCATATCAATGATAGTTTACTTCTTGTACAGGAAAAATGTACTTCGATATTGCACCAGTAGGAAGCCAAGTCAAGAAGAGAACCAAATACAAGTAATAAATGAAGGAACCGACATTTCCACTGTTCAACTACCCCGCTGTGCATAATAGTTGAATCTTCGGGGGGAAGAATTATCTCACCACCTAGGACAATCCCGCTGACCTAGCAGTACCACCACCCTGTTCCAGATGCTGACAAGACAGTTCTCACAGGAGCACACATCTTCGAAGCTTCGCATCCAGAATCAGTCAGATTTCATTCCTCGAAGCAACAACACATAAAATTTCATATATTTTGTATTTTTTTTTCAAGTTTTGTAACAATGAAAGTATTTTTAAAGAGCAAGTTTATTGCCGTCGATAGTTACTTCCCGTCCTTGCATGAGAAGCAGAATATATATGCGTTAATTTTTTGCTGGGAATTCCGCTTTCAAGAGTGTTCAAGACAAACCCAGAACATTCTAAAATATTCAGAATCATCCTAGAACATTGTGAAATGTTGTTTAATGTTAAAGAGTAGTCTGGAATAATGAAGAATATTCCAGATCATTATGGAAGGATAAAGAGAGTTAGTTATAAGGTGTGATAGCTCTTCATCCTCCATCCATAAAGTTTCCATTTCTAAGTGAAGGGCACGCTTTCGGAAATATAATAGCTGGAATTTTCCCCCTTCAGAAATTTCCGGAACAGTACAGAATGAACAAGTGTAATCGAGAGCTAAATGAGTTCATTACGTTGAAGTGTTTTCCAGAGACTTTGGACTTTGGTGTATGCCTAAGTGAACTGATTCGTAAACTTATTAAAGGAATAGGGTATGACATCTCATAGATAACATCGTCATATCCCAAATATTTCAGGCAGAACAATAATGAGGCATACATATAAACTAATGAAATGCACCACGAAAGATTGTCAACCACCTTTAAACAAATGAGATGATTTTATTTGTTTCAGCAGAGTAGAGGTCACGTGAAACGGCTGGTTCTTTGGAATATCAATATTCAGAGATAAATATCAAGAAGCAATGAAAGTAGACAAAGAGAATTCCAAAACGAAAAAGATATATCCTCAATGAGTTCATTCCAATTCAATGTGCTCTCTTCTTTACCTATATACCAATGAATTCTTGTCGCTTACGTCAATCTTCATAAAGTTGTCGTTATTATGACACAAAATTAGACCAAGATGTGAAAGGTTTAAATTATAGTTGTTTCTGAGATGTTCTAATACAAAAATGTACATTTTGACTCCGATTTGCAACAAAGTATTTCTGAAACTTTGTAGTTTTGGACATATATCCATGAAAAAAATCCTTCACAACGAATCACATAAAATAATAATAATGATATCGTTTATTATGCATGAAAATACATTTATACATGAAAGGAAGAGGGTTAGCCAAAGGCTATTTTCCACTCCTCCCAAAAATTATACAGTGAGTATAAGAAAATAATTATGAACATACTTATTTACTATCATAACAATGATAGAAGCATACATGATTGAGAATACATCATATAGTTGCTGATAACTCTTAATATTCTCAACATTATTTTGGTCAATTTAACAATTTCAATGTACTACCATACATTGAATTTTAAATTTTTCAAATTAGCACTGAGCAGTGAGCATCCGTGATTTCATTTCTTTCTTAAATTGATGAATATTATTATTTGAAAGGTATGAAATTTCATTCAGAAAAGAAGGGGCTATATAAGAAAAACATCATTGAAATTTGGAAGTACGGTGCCTAGGTATGTTGAATGAGTTGATTCTCAAATTGGCCATAAGTATGTCAGAATGCCTGCTTAATGAACTATATGAATAACTAGGTGTTTCAGTTTGAAGCAACTTGAACAAAAACATTTTTATCAAATATTGGACTCTGTATCTCACATTCAGCTCCCTCATTTTTAACAAAAATGGGGTGACATGTTCACCATATGGTATACAGCATACGAATAGCATGCAAACATTTTGTATACGTTGTAACTTATGTTTGTTATATTGCGGCAAAAAATTGTAATACACCGAACAACAATACTCGATATGGGGGTGAATGAGAGTTTTAACTAACCTTAGTTTCATTTCTTCTGATAACTGATACTTGAATTTATATAGCGATTTGAATTTGGAGAATACTTTGAAAATGTTTGTCACATTTTCATGGAAAAACAAAGAACTAGCTATGGTTACGCCAAGATTTTCAGCACTATCTACCCAGTCAATATCTGCGTTATCGAAAGTGAGCCTAAAGTTACACAGAGTTTCTACTATTTGTCTTTGATACCATACGCATAAGGCCAGAATTTTATTCGGATTGATTTTCAGTCCATGATTCTCCGAGTATAGGAATGTTTTGTGCAAATCTGTGTTTATAATGGCTACGCAACTTTCTGTATCGATGTTATGAGAAGACAAAAAATATAACTGTATATCATCTGCATATAGATGTACTTGACAATGTGATAAGAAACTGGGGTTATCAAAAATAAACACTGAAAACATCGAGGGTCCTAAAATACTTCCCTGCGGTACACCTGAGATTGTTTCTTTCAGGAATGACCATGAGTAATCATCCAGTTTGACCCTCTGTGATCGGCCTATGAGATAGCTGGTCATTCATTCGGGAGAAATTCATCGACTCCTATGAACTTGAGCTTGCTGATGAGTAAATCGAAATTAACTAAATCGAAAGCTTTACTTTGATAAAGCAGTACTAAAATGGTGACTTTTGATTGATCTCTGAATCTCGCAAGATCGTCGATCACTTTCAAGTGTTTTTTACGAAACCAAGACTGCTCGTAAGCATTCGATTTTCTTCAAGAAAAGCAAATATTTGATGGGAAACATTTTTCTCGAATATTTTAGAGAATGAGGGCAGAATGCTGATAGGGCGTAGGTCACTGAACGTGGTAGGTGCATTCTTTTTCGGAATTGGAATTATATTAGCAATTTTCCAAACATCTGGAAAAATACCCTGTCTGAAGTTCTCGTTAAAAATATGTTTGACTTCATCAGTACACTATGGTATCACCAAAGAAATAATCTTGATATTCAATTTGTCAATACCTAAAGCAAGTTGTGGAATTGTGGAATAAGTAATATTATAGGCACGTGCAAGTGAAGCCTAAAGTGTGGTAAGGAGTATCGGCATTTGAATACAAATCGTATGGAAAGTTATGGATTCATTGGTAATGAAAATCATATTGAGACAATATGTATCTGTCGATACATATTGTTAAAGTGGATGGTAAATGGTGAAAATAGGTTTAATATTTGATTCATTGGATATTTACCTGAACGAAAGTGAAAATCAGTTGTCTCTTGAAAATAATTCATTTATTATAAAGCTGTGTTATTGTTTCTTTGAAGTTGGTTTGCTTTAAAAAAAGCAAAAAACACTCACAACGGAAAAATCCTCAAGGCGCTCTGAGAGCGGTGCCTTTGCGAAAGTAACGATTCACATTAGATCTGAATCGCTGTAGAATGAATCCATTTGAAAAAACGTTCTCAGCAAGTTTATTCCACAAGACTGCAGTTCTCCAAACTACAGTACTTGATCAGTGAAGTTAGACGTTTACTAAATTGAACCTCAAAACAATGAGCAGCTACAGTCCGTCGCGTATTTCTGATATGTACTGCTCTTAGTAAAACCAAAAGTGCCGAGTAACTTGAACACTTCCCGTGACAGTATCTATAGAAAAAAGACAAGTCTCCAACTTTTTCTCGATGCTCCAGATTGACAAGATTGCAAGTGTAGTTCGCGTATCCACTCAGGCGGATGGCTCTTGTCTGGATTGAATCCAGCAACTTCAGGGTATGCTTAGGGGTGGAGCAACATACGTGAGAACAATACTCCAAAAAAGTCTGATCTGAGCTTTATGAAGCATTAAACGTTGCTGAGATGCTTATAGTTTCTGATTTGGAACAGTGTTCCGAGCTTTTTAGAAGCAGCCTTTGCAATTTCAGCAATATGATTGATCTAAGACATATTGGTGTCCATTTCAATCCTTAAACAAACTTATCGAAAGCTGAATTGTCTGTTTGTAATTTTGGAGAAAACCGGTTACTTGGTTTCTGTAGTATTGAATTGAACCAGATTATTTCCACTTCTTTTCAAAATCACTTCTTGATCCTCATTATGATATGCAATCTACTACTGCCGGTGGATAAGTGCATCTGCAGCAGATGTCCTGGAATCCAAATGGAATGACAAGACAATTGTGCTGTCATCAGCAAAGCAATATATTGGATTCTTGATTTTTTTCAATGAGTATTTGATATACAATAAAAAAATTGGAGATAATATGGATCACTGGGGAATACCAGCGTTGATGTTGAAAGTTTTCTGAAAATATTCATCGACGACCACTTGCAAGGAATGTTCTTTCAGGAAGCTGGAGAGTCATGCACAAAAATGATCCGTCAAACCATAGCATCAAAGTTGCATTTTCTAATTTTACCTGGTTTTTATCTGGCATTACCGTATGCGATAAAACAACGGTCTCTTCGGAATAGGATATTTGTCGCGGGGAATGAAGGTTACTCCATATACCTGCATATGAAAACACTAAAATACCATAGGTGATAGTTTTTGTGATCTTCCAATGATGCTAACTTGGCGAAACGCGCGCAGAGACACCGCATTTCTGTTCTCGTGTGAGAAAGGTGTTTTACGTCAGAGGTTCCAATTCTACCTATCGGGATTTTTTCGAATATTAGGCATGAATATCAAAAACATATCTAAACCTATTGCGAGAAATATATGAACTCTCATGAAAACTCAAGTTCCATATGAAATTAATTTTTGAGGGAATAGCCCATCAGAGAATATTTTGTCGATTCAAATACTGAACGTATTATGAAAGTTATTAATTGTGCGCATTTGTGTGCATTTTTGTGTGCACTATTCTTGAAACAAACTGAAACAGAGCACTGCGAAAGAAGTGAACCATACGAATACTGAATCACAACCAATACGCTTCGATTCATCTAACCATAAGTTTACCATGCTTCAATCGTCACTCGGCGATTTGAGTTATTATTCCCCCTTCTACGACTTTTAATGGTTTTTGATGAAATACTGTTGCATCACTTTTCGTCGAGAGAGCACTCCTTACTTTTTTTATGTAAAGGGTGGTACGCCTTGCGAGTACGCTAAAATGCTCACTGATGTACCTCCGGTTACCTCATTGCAATTTTTGTAGAAATCCTTTCATTTCAGAAAGTCTATGTCACTCACTAATAATATAGCTCTGTACAAGTGAAAGATTGTTTGAAATCAGTTAAGAAGTTACAAGTTCCTTCATTACAAACAGACAATATTGTTCCAGAATCCATTAATATTCAAACGGATCAATGTAGTCGAGTAGTTTCGAAATATTTTGATCGAAATGGAAACGAAAAAGATAAACATCCTACTCCAAGAATTTTTCCAAGCTTCGTTCCTATGTAAGAGTAGAGTGATTTCCAATAAATTGAAAAAGCCTTTACAATTTTTCCGTTTTTTATCCATTTGTGTGTTCAGCATTCTAAAAACGTAACATCCTCGCTTCCGTAGAAACAAATTTCACCGGCGCACAATCCACAGAACGCACTTCACTCTCGATCAATTATTTATTGACAGCATATACACAAACAGGAATCGATCAAATGAAAAAGCTGTTGGTCAACATAGTACATCAAGCGAAAAACATGAAGTGGTAGTGGCACGGTGAAATATTGACGGATAAATACAATATCCATATTGATGGCTGTAATTGGAGATAAAATCTGAAAACATCCAATAGCCATTCGGCTCATAATTTCACAATTTTGAAACCGACGTAGTGTTACATAGATATATTTGATGTGAATGATTTATTAAGAGTATTCATGAAATGACGGTTGATTGCACGAACAACATATCACTTTGATTAATGGGTGATCAGATAGGGTGACGTATACAACAGTAAATGATAGGTTAATCGGAATGTATGATGCGACTGAAACAACTTCAGGAGAAAATGATAATATTCTGAATTGCGCTGTCAGACTTCAAAGCTAAATATTACGAGCAATAATGTCATTTCTGATTTTCCTTGTAATTATGATAAACCACTCTTCTCCAACAAAAAATTAGACTAGTATGTTCGAAACGCTGTAGTTGTGTTTCTTCAAAAGTTCAAATGTTCATCTACTGTCAAGTCCAAAATCATAACGTTGCTACTGGAATTATGCATCGATTGCGAAATTTCCAACCGAAACTATCGGAATAATTCCGTAGCATCATTATGATATCAGCGTATTTGATAGTTGATTTCATGACAACCAACAGAGATCAAAGTGAAAATGTGTGTGTCACGAAAGTATCTGGATATATTTCGAACAACTGTTTCCGCACAGGCACGGCTCTGAGAGCGCCTTAAGGATTTTCCTGTGGTGCTTGTGTTGTGTCCTTAAAAAAAGCTGGTAAGAATATCATTTCAATTCTAACTCTCGAATAAAATACAATGGCTTCTTAGGGCGTATCTTTACTAACTATATTCCACATATTCAATGCCTAATAACCTCATTTCACAATTTGAAATACCTACATTTCAAGTACGGGATTTTCACCTGAGTTTGTAATGACTTGAATTATATGAGCTCATGTCCCAGAGTCCACATTCAAAAAAATATTTAGTTACGGGGAGTTATTCAATTCTAATTGATCATTCAGTAAATTGCCCAAATTCCTGACTCTAATTGATTTCTGAACATTCTGGAAGATTGAGTTTCAAACTCTTTCTTCTAAATGTAACTAATTATTCATGATTTAAGTCATGTCCTGCTGAACGGTGATTTGTAAATGTGGAATTGGTCTTTCTATTCACAAAACTACTTCGATGGTCTTTGATTCTTTGGGAAAATGTTCTCCCTGTATGGCCAATACACAGTTTGGGCAAAAGCCACAAGTCAGTTTATATTATACTCCTTATCAATCTAACACCGAAATTTTGTCATGATTTTAATAAATTTACTCAGATTATCAGATACTCCTTCTGTAAGCTACGTTTACGCATTCTTTCTTCAATAAATTGATATTGATATTGATATATTAATATATTGAAGTACAGTTTATATATTTACATGTAATATATCGTGTTTTTCAAAAGTCTCAGATCCAGTAACTTGGCCTAGATATGTTTATCTGTTCTGCCATTAAGGTAATCTATTGAATTATTTACCTCCCTCTCAGTGGTGAATTTCATTGACGTGTGGATGGAATTGAACTTCCCTATTTGCATATCTATTCCTGTAAAACTTCTTCGTATCTGTTTCAATACAAGAAACTGTTAGTTAACTGAATATTATGGATTTCATACTCTATGTTGTCCATGAACATTTCAGCCAGCAAGAAACTCAAAGGGTTCCCCATCATTAGTCCTTCACTGCATGAATAGAATATTTTGTCAAACTGTAAATAATTTTGAGACGAATAGTAAGTTAACCTAAAATTTTCTGTTTCATCAGTAGATTCACGTGGTTTTTGTCTAAGAGACACTCAACCGGTCCAGTTGTTTCAATTGGCGGAATACTGGGGAATACATTTTGGAGATCAAACGATATTAATTTCGCGTTATCAGGAAAAATCACGTTTTTGATATCATTCACTAATTGCTAAAAGTTATTTATACTAAATTTCGGCTTGAATAGATGCTAAATAGAATCATTTTGAAAGTCTGTTACCTTGAACTAGTGACTCAATCTGGATTTTCATGGGTAAAAGAACATTCATGCCTACATTTTGTTATGTCTTATATTCCACATCATCTTGTTGCTGCCGCTACGTTTGTAGTGGCAGACCTTAATCATTGAAATGAAGATCTGTAGAATATTTAGAAAGTTCAATTGAACTGATTTTTTAAATTCACTGCTATGTTAGTTTTGAATATTTTTCGAAGTGCGACCACTATATTTTTTCATTTCCTCTACTTTCGAAATAAAAATATTGTATGTGAGATAACAACTGGCATTTCGAAAAAATGTCTCGATTTATGGGAGAAGAAAAAGTTTGACCTTGAAATTGAATGTCAAGGAGTGAAATTCATACATTATTTCAGCTAGAGGACGCCGTTGGACTAAGATCGATATCTTTCATGGATCAATCAAGAGATATTTCTTTTTGAAACTTGTTTACTTCATTCTCCTTCAGTGTGCCAACGCGCTCATAATATTACAGTAAACGAATGTTGTCACAAATACAAGTTATTGTTCGCGTTATCATAAGAGAACAATTCTTTGGAACATCGGTTCACCTATGAAATGTGATAAATAGAATCGGCCGACACATAACGGATTCATCAGTTTGACAAAACCGCAACACGTGTTCCGCTATACAATAGCTACTTCAGGCTTTTTTAATTCAAACGATATTACCTTAGCGTTATCAGGAAAAGTAACGTTCTGATATGAATTACTAATTGATATGTATGTATTATTTATACTAAATCGCGGCTTGGAATTAGTCAGGTTTGAATTGATTTTATGATCATTTTTGAGATTTTCACAACTGAAGCTGTTACGAACAATACCACAGGTCTAATCGGGAATTGTCTGAATAATTCCTATGATTGCTTTTTTCCATAATGATATTCCACCTAAATATTTTTGATGGAAGGGGCGAACTTTGGGAAGAGACAGATATCTTCAATTCAGAATTTTCAAATGCCGATTCTGTGTCTCATGCAATGTAACATCATAGCAAGACCAGTAGAGTGTTTACGTAAACAAAAGTCATCAGCGTGTTTTGGGAATATGCACAGTTAGATATATTTGTCATGAAGCTGAAAACTGCTCAGGATGTAGATATGGGCATATCAATATCTCAGCCTTGAAATCGTGTTTTGTCAATTCAGCGAAATAGATTTTCTGATGACCTCCGTTGCAAATGGACGACGGTTAGTAGAAACGGTTTAGGAAATGGGGGGGACGAAGCACCCGTGATTTCTCCCTGGCTTTTCGAAAGGCCGAGTTGAGGGGAGTTTAGCGAGAGCCACGAATAGAGTCAGACACGAGAGCCCGTAGACGCGGGTTTGGAGGTGTCATCCCTCAGTCTTCGAGGCTAAGGATAGTAGCCTTCATAGAAAAGTTATTTTTTTTCTAAGGGAGGAGCGCAGAATTCAGAGAAAATCAATAGCAAAATTGTAAGTCAGGATTGGGTACAGAGAAGTTGAAATTAAAATGTTGGTGTTGAAGACACACCATGTCAACGAAACTTATGGTTGACCATGAACCACCAAAGTGGCGTTATGTATTTTGTCTGAGTTCACTTCTTACTCGCAAAAATGTTATATATTGTTGTGTTCCTAGTGTGGTTTGTCAAGTTACAGTTCAGATTACAATTGGAGAAGGAAGCAAATTTAAAGTTATTCACCACTCTCCCTAAATTTAAAGTGAAACTGACAGTATTTTGTATTGCATTTTCATTGTTCTATTTTCATTTACTTCATAGAATTTAACATTTTCTATAAGATTTTACACATTGTTTTTTTGTTTGTCCATGAAGTCGTTGTTTTACTCAATATATATGAAGCAAGAGCCGAATCTATCCCTCTACGAAATCCTTCCTCACTTGGAAGGATCGATCGCAGCCTAAGAAATGGTTCTTATGGAGATTATGTGAAACATGTTCTTCCTTACGAATCAGTAGAGAGTTGTCTTGAAAATCTAGAGAAGAAAATTGGATTGGATAATTTAGGAAACACTTGCTACATGAATAGCATTTTACAAGTATTTTTCATGACGAAGAATTTTAAGAACGAGGTTTTAATAATGAATGACAACGGGAATGTTCCCTACTTATTCATCAAACTCAAACACCTGTTCATGCAGCTGCAGTTTCGTAAGAATGTATCATCTTTTCCTCCAACCGATTTGTAGGAGTCTTTGAAGTCAACTAGATACTCGGTAGGACAACAAGGGGATTGTTCCGAATTCTTGGGGTTCTTGTTGAATACTCTTCGTCAGCAAAACAAAAGCAAAATCAATACTCCTGACCGCTCTGGATTAAATCATTCCATACATTCCATCTCGTCTTGTGTTTCTAAATCTTTTGCAGAAAAAATCCTCACTTGTTTGCTTTGCAGTAAATGTTCAAGAGGTAGTGAATTTCTGGAACTTCATCTAGCGTTCCCTAATATGACTAATAACGAGTCCGTGCAAAGTTTATTGTTGAATCATCTGAAAATGAAATTTTTCACAGGTGATGATGACTGTATTTCCAAACATGCGCCAAAAAAACTGACTGTTATAAAGAAACAAGTATAGCTGAGACACCAGTCAATCTAATAACAACACTGATGAATTTCAAACAAGACTCAACCTATGACGGAAGCAGGAAACTCTTTCGAAGGTTCAAAATAGATGATTATTTCAATCTAACTGACCACTATTATAATATTCATGCAGTCATTGTTCACTGTAGTACTGGCGTTGAATTTGGTCATTATTACGCCTTGGTCAAAAACGAAACGGACTGGTTTACGTTTGATGAAGTGTTCTGGCGATGTATTGAATCTAATGGAGCCTCTGGAGACACCCTACATTTTGTTTTATGAGAGAGAGGACATTGGCAGATCAAGATCTTCAGACGATGTGGTGCTGCAGGTTTTTCCGGGTTTTCCTGCAGCTGAAAAAGCAAATGCGCCTCGGAGCGCCAATTAATTTTTATTGTTGTTTTCATTTCTATCGTTGTTTTATAATTTCACAAATGGAAATTTTCCTTTGGGAAAAAAAATTATACTTTATATTCGAAACATCAGACTTTCATTTTTTTGTGGACTGAGAAAAATACTATCCTCGTAAAGTAAGTTTAAGTTGAGAAAACAAAAAAAATTACGATGAGTAACTCAAATATTGAAGACTACACGGACTTACCATACATGCATAAGCCGAAAGAGAGATGCATGTAGCCAAAAATCTTTGCTCCGATAAGATTTCAGCGACCGAAAAGAGAGACATCTAATACCAGGGGGTGCTCTCCGAGCCGGTAGTTCGAAGGGGTATTCTGCGAAAGAAAACACGCCGCTCCGCCTGCACGACGGGTGTAATACATTGTACTGTATTTCTGTGATATTGGTTATAAGTTCCAATACCACTAGATCCCAACATAGAATTATACAGAATACGAAACGAAGCTATTTCAATTTGAAAATATATTCAAATTCAGTTGAAGTTGACTATATTCATCAACAATAAGATTTCCTAGATGAGATACATTTTTTTATGAAGTGAGAAACATATAGTGAATTTTATCCCTATTCCGACTGCAACAGACCGCCTTAGAAGCCTGATTCATTTTCAATATTTAAGGATTGAGTTCTCTGTCGTTCCCATAGATTACGTCTTCGTGAGGTGACATGTCTTCGTCCTTGTTTCATCAGGCTTGTTGATTGAGGACAGTAGCACCTCTGATGAGAACTATGACGGGTCGAAACAGTACTTTCTTAGATTGGATCACAAATGCATAAGGGATCTGTATTTTAGCCAGTTGCCTTGCGGTGAAAGCTGCAGTGAAAGACATGAGATGAATCTCGTCGGCGATTGATGTCAAAGCATGGCTTCGCAACTGACCGCCTTGGAAGTCTCGTTCATCTTTGATATTTCCATGTATTCCATAGATGGCGCCTCCGTAAGGGTAGATGTCGTCGCTCTTGTTTTCTCAGGCTTGTTAATCAGGGACAGTTGAACCCTTCAATGCATTTGTGGCTCATCCTAGCACCGATAAGACTTGTGTTGGGTCGGAACAGCACTATCTGGATCACAAAACCATTGTTTTTGGGTACTGTATTTCCATCAGTTACTTTACAGTGGAAGCTGCAGTGGAATACAGAAGACGAATCTCATCGGCGGTCGACGGTGTCCTTGTTTTTGAAATTAAATATCAGCTTCTCATTCATGTTTCAAATTATTTCACGAATCTGTGATGTGAATTATTAATAATATCATTAGAAGTAGATACTGTCCCATATGAATAGAAAATAATTGAATTAATCATACGATGCCTCATAGTACTCCAAAGGTGGCAGTTTTGGCTTCACTGATACTGGCTTCATATTCATCTGTTGCTGCTATTCTGTTAATTAACTCTCAATGAAAACATGAACCTCAACTCTGATATTGAATCAATATAATTGATTCAAAAATGTCGTGGCAAATGGTATTAATTGCTTGAGATTGGTCTATAACCCATCATCAGTCAAAAGTTACGCGATAGGTTGTGTGTTAGATTTCATCTAACGTACCTACCGTGACNTGGAACCATCTATCTTCATGGTAAGTAGGCTGTTGATATATAATGAAAATAATGTAGGTCCAATCACAGTACCCTGTGGTAACCATAAGTAATTTCTCTTTCAGAACTGAGAGTATTGTCTACTTTCACTAGATGCCTTCTGCTATTCAAATAACTTCTGGAAAGTAGTTGTGTTTTGCCTCTTAGTGTTAGTAAGGGTGTGATTTCAGTTGCTAATTCCTTGAGTTCTTCTGCTCTGATACCATCATGTCCTAGCGATTTTCTATTTTTCTGAGAGTTATATTATTTCTCTGATCTCATTATCAGTAACTGATGTAAAGAAGAGTGAATTTGTATAAGGAGTTTGTTCTAGAATATTCGTAGTGGGTTTATTTATTTCATCTGCAAGCTGTCTTCCTACATTCACGAAAAACTTATTGAATATATCTGCTTTGATGTTATTATCTTGAGTTATTGTGCCGTCCTCACATTGTATTTCTTCAATTACGGTGTTTTTTTCAGATTTATTGCTGTTGTAAACTAGTTTCCAAAGTTTTTTTTGAACTATTTTGCCTATTTTTCATTTCATTCTGGTAAAACTTCTGTTTTGCCAATTTTATGAGTGTAATTGTGTTGACTCAATATTCGATATATTTCTTCCATTTCGTATTGTTTCGTGAATCCTTTTTATATTCCCGATGTAATGCATTTTTATGATTGATTGAGTTAACAAGTCCCACTGTAATCCACTTTTTCCTTTTGTTTCCTTCTCTTACTATCTTTTTACTCCGCGTATTCTATTTAATCATCATTTCAAGAGTTTCTGTTAAATAATTGGCCTGTTCATCGGTAGTTTGTAGATTAGTGTAGAAAGACCAGTCATGTTCTCTAATATTTTGTTTAACCAGTTCATATTGTACGTAATGTTTTACTCTAGTTAGTTTGGATGTTGACATCATTTTTTCGTTTGGAATCATTAGTAAGTTACTCTTATGATCTGTTATGAATGTATCATAAATTGCCGCGGTACATGCTTCGTGTATATATTTGCTGCGCGCTCTCAAAAATATATGGTCTAAGCATGTCTCTGACTCTTTTTGTATTCTGGTATTTTTTTTTTTATCATAGAGATGAAGTTATATTCACTCATGTGGTTTAAGTAATCAGAAACTACTTCTATATCTTTGTTGATATCTAAATTCATATCTCCAATAATAATATGATTATCTGAATTATGATTCTTTGTTTCTTCTAGACATTCTTGGAGTTTGGTGACAAAGTCTTCTGCCTTTGTAGAAAGAAATCTATATAGTGCAGTTATAAGAATTGGATGATGCTCTATATTCAGCTCAGTTTGTATTGTTCTGCACTCAGCGATACTTATCACAGTGTGATTATATTCAATATCATCTTACACATACATGATAACTCCATAATTTTTGTTGTGTTCTCCTCCACTATAGATCAGTTGATAACCATCTAGATTGTATAGATCTTCACACTCAGAAATATTGAATGTTTTCGATAAAATAATCACGTCTGAATTGTTATTTAGTTGACTCAAAAATACTTTGAGTTCATCTATATTTTTTCAAATACTCATTATATTCTGATGGAATATTTCAAGGATTCTGTTACAGTCTATGTCAGTTATAATATTGTTGAGTTCTATAATATCATCAATTTCAAGAGTGTTTGCTGGTTCATGATTACAATATTTCATAAGTTCTTCCATATTTCTGAACAAGTTATAGATAGAAAGAGTTGTGCAAAGATAGGAATAGCAATTAAACTTCTGTTTAAAAAACTTCTGTTGTGGTATCAAATGTAGAAGTAGATGGAGCACTGCTGAGTTCGATGTCTTCGTTGTCTTTCTTTTCCAGATTTTCAATACCATAAGTGGCCCCGTCAACATAGAGTTTGTTTTCTTTTATGTAGCAGTCTTTATATTTTCCTTAATATACATTTGTTTTGTTCCCAAACGATTCTCTTTCATTCTTTCTAATAGTGCCAAGTATAGTTATACGTTATTATGTAATGACTAGTTTGTTAAAGGTGCGGAAGTGAAGTAATTTTCTGCAGTTACATTTCTACCTGTACCACTTAGTGTGTCTGAGCATTCGCTTCACTACACTTCCAGCGTCGTTATTGACCTTGTGAGGGCCATCTGGTTGTTTGCCTGAATAAATTTCAATATTGTGGGTATAGAATACTCTAGCATCTACAACAGCGTAAATTTTGATTCCATATTTAGCAGGTTCATTTCCTATGTATTGCCTGAACTTGCATCTTCCCCGAAATGCGTCAAGTATTTCGTCTATTGTTATATATTCGCCAACTGGGTAGTTTTGTACACATTTCCTGGTATATCTTTCACTAATATATCTCACTGGAACCAGGTTGTATTCTTCAGATCTTTCTTTACGTCAATCTTCATCATGAAATCTAAGATCTCTCACCAAAGTATGAAAACGGTAAGTATTCTGGAGCCGTGCCATCTGTGTTCCACAAATCATCGGTATTCAGTTTTCGAACCTTTTTTATACCAGCTAGGATCATATGATACTCCTGCTTCTTCTTCCAACATCTCATCCCACATAGCTTGCAGCCGCTTTTGCTCTGTTTCGTACCACATTATACAATATTTACATTCACGAAAACAAACGGTTTTTTTTCACAATTCAATAAAATAATAACGAACGTAATTAATCGCGAAGTTAGATTTTGTGAATTGAAGGGGTTATATTTTTAGGGATGATCAATTTTTGGGAAAGAGAGTTTTTGACTTTCTACTTCTCCATCTTAATACAAAAAATGTGGGGAATCTTCCACAACATAAAATTTTCTACGTCGTGATTATATATCACGACGTGCCCGTTACTTGGTAACGAAGGATTTTAGGAAAAAAAGTTATATGAAGTACTGGTGATATTTTGACCCCATCTATACATTCCCGAGAGAAAAAGAGGAAGTCCAGGGACACCCTGTATATTAATTGTATACATTTGTCCAGTTATTTCATTTTGGAGATTTGAAAGATATACAGTTTCCCTACAACTCTCTATTAGTGCCATATATTCCGCTTCAGTACTAGAGAGTGCTACAGTTCTTTGCTTTTTACAACTTCATGATATGGCAGCACCCGATAACCCGATTTTCTATTTTCTATTAATTTCTACTAAATTGTTTGCCCAGAGTGCATCACAATATCCTTTTATATTAGCAACTTTATTTTTACAATATCTCAAACCTAAACTTTTTGTTCCTTTCAGATACCTTAAAATTCTTTTTGCATATACCCAGTGTTCATTGTTATGACAGTTATTAAATTGGTTTAGATATCCTGGCCTATATCTGGCCTCGTAAGTATAGCCAAGTACATTGTCGCTTCGTAGCACCTTGATTTTATTTTAAGTAGGTTTTCTACTCTGGCTGAATAACTTTTAAAACACTGAAAAGCCTCACTTTTATTACACACACATAAAGTATATGTAAGTCATGGGACTATAATCGTCAATAGAAATGATAAAGTACCTTGATCCTCCCAGAGAAACAGTTTCCATTGGACCGCAGATATCTGTGTGCACTATTTCTAGAAATTGAGTACTCTTTTTATCACTGCTTGGAAAAGGCAGCTGACATTGCTTTCCTTCATAACAAGTAACACAGGCAGTTTTTTTGTTATCCTTCTGCTCAATGGAAATACCTTCAACAGCATTCTGAATTCTATTCAGGTAAGTATTATTGACGTGACCAAGTCTTCGATGCCACATCTCATTGGATACCACAGCTGCAGCTGAGAGATACACTGGAGTATTTAACTTGTACACCCTATTGAATAACATGGAGGTAGCTACTGAAACACCTTGTTTGTTATAAATGTCGCAACCATTGTTTGTAAATATAACTTTATTTCCTTTATTCATTAACTGACTCACAGACAGTAGGTTAGTAGTCAGACTAGGAACACACATAACCTTTTCCACGGTCACATCAAAGTTGCATTCATCTGTACATGTAGTGATTTGAACATCACCAGAACACTTAACAGGCATTTTTGCATCATTTGCTATAACAATCTCCTTCTTGGATGGTTGATATGATGCATTTTTGATCCAATGTTCGTTTGTTAAATGTAAACTTGCACCGGAGTCAACATACCAGTCCGATTTACTGTAAACGCCAGTAAGAAACCTGCACTGAATGCATTCGTCTGTTTGTGATCCATTTCTTTGGAATTAGTTATATTTGGGCACTGATTCCTCTAATGACCTACTTTTTTACATTTGAAACCTTTTATAACTTTGTTTACATTTGACATCTGCGCGCCATCATCTTTGTTACTATTTTTGTTCACAGACAAATTAGTTCTCTTATGTTGGCTCCATTTACTTTTATGTTTGAAAGTAGCAAATGGTGCGCTGTCATTTTCATTCACTTCCCCTTCCATGTCCAATAATTCACTTTTATTGGCGTCTGTTGTTATGCGCATACCAGAATGCTCTATAGCCATTATCATTAACGAAAACTTATCTGTTGATCCTGCCAACAATAATGAACCGATCCACTCGTCATTGATATTGAAGCCGGTTCCAGCGAATTTTTGACCCGTCTCCACTAATTGAGTCATATAACTGTTCATAGAATTACAATTTTCTTCTCGGATTGATATGAGATTTCTTAATAAACTGATTTTTCTTGTGAAACCAGAATCATCATACAATGATCTTAATGTATCACATAGTTCCTTTGTGGAATTAACTTCCTTGATATGGACGTAGATTGATGGATCTATTGTTAATATCAATTTGGCTCTTGTTTTAGCGTCATCTGCAGCTGCAATCACCGATTGGCCTGGCTCTGGCTTGATGCTTCCTAGCATCCCTTTTAACACAAGAAAGTTTTCGGCCGCAAAGCACCACTCACTATAGTTTTCACGCCCTTTGAGTTTGGGTACGCTCACTAAATAGTTTGAGTTCGACGCCATTACTTTTGTGAAATAATAAACTGCACTTATTACAATTATTGATTGTTTTCTCACTGCAACTTATTATAAACAGTTACTAGAAAACTAATGATTGTACCAGGAACGACCTGGGCCCATAACGTATTATTAATTGATAATTTATCGGGATATGTTAATGAAAAACGTGCTTATTTTTCATGAACTTGAAAAGAACTAAAAAACTTTATTCAAGGTTGAACCGTCATACAAAATTATATTCAATGTGAACATAGGTGGCGCTATAGCCATAATAAATGGTATTCTATTTTGAGCATACAAGTACAACAATTCAGAAGTCAATAAAAATATTCTCGGACAGTCAAGCGGCGTTGGAAGCTCTTGGCTCCTACCGAGCAACGTCTAAATTGGTAGCAAACTGCCAAAAAAGACTCTCCTCGATAGGAAGACTAAACAGATTGTCTCTGGTCTGGATTCTGGCCATACTTGCCTGGAAGGCAATGAAGCTGCTGACTCTCTTGCGAGTGTGCTGCAAGCGGCTTCATTGGACCAGAACCTTTGATTGGTATCGCTTTGGGCTTTGCCAAACAAACACTGAACACCTGGATGGCAAGAAGAGTTATGGACTTCTGGCAGAATCTTCCAGGATTGGCGTTTATTCACACGTTTATTTCAAACAGTTGTTGGACTACAGTAGGGATGAACTACGATGTCTAACAGGCCTTCTTACAGGTCACGGTCATTTGAATCATCACATGTAGAGACTTGGACTGTAGGAAGACAGTGTGTGTCGCCTCTATCTGGAAAATGATGAAACTGCAGAGCATATACTTTGTGCCTGCCCCGCTGGGGACCAAATCAGCTTCTTTGAGTTCGGCAGATCCGTGCTCTCACCATCTGACCTGAAAGACCACTCACCATACCTTAGACGTATCTACCTACCTACCTACCCACCTAGTAACTAGCTAACATTTGAACACTACTTTCAAAACTGGTCTTGCACTTCAAGAAATAATATAAATAGGGTGGTCAGGACCTGATCGGTGATACAGTGAAAACGTATTAATAGACAGATCCTGAATTTTACTAAATATTTTGATTTATATCGAAAGTAAGTAAAAAAGAAACCTACCCAGTGCCTCATAAACAAGGGCTCTCAGTACCAGCTGACTGTGAGTACCGTACTCATTATTGATTTTAAGTAATCACTCAATTGTTACTATAAATCGACACAGAGAGTATTAACAAAAACATTATCAATCATACGGATAAGGTACGGAGACAGGACCGTCTCCGGGACTTTTTCAATGATATTGAAATGAATAACAACGTCGTGATGAATCAACAAATGGAGATCTCTGACTACAGGCACCTTCCAGAAATTCAATTCACCAACAAAACCCCTGAAAAACCTACTTAACAAAATGAAACAGCAGCACTTACAAAAAATCAATTTCCATCCAGAGAACAAGCAATAATCTTCACTTCAATTGAAGGAATCAAATTGCAAGAATACATCTTTGGGTAGGAACGATTGTACATCCAAGAAATATTTTCTTTTCTTCGAGAATATCTAATAACAGAATATGTATATACCTATTCAACAAAGATATTATCGAAAACTTTATGACTCAACATGATTCCATCACAATAAACAACCAACGTATCCAAGCTCGACGTCTAATAACCCTAGCAACACGTTTGGTTCTATCAAACATTTGCCCTTCGATTCCACATCACATTATAGATACTGAACTGAAGAAATTAGGACTAAACCTAGTATCACCAACTTCATTCTTGAGGATTGGTGTATCTGATCCCGAATACAGCCACATCATGAGTTTTCGTCGTCAGGTATACATTAGTCCTACCAATGTCACACTTCCAGAATCCCTTCCCATATCCTATGATAACATATCATACCGCATATTCGTGTCACAAGACGAAATGACATGCTTTAACTGCAAGCCATCTGGCCACTTAGCATCTCAATGTACAAGAGCAATTACCCAGTCACCACCAGACCTAACTATATCTACGAAAACCCCAGCACAAAAAGATAATCCGAACAGCATTGAGAATACACCGATAGTACTACCACAACCTCTGGGGGAACACCCATTGTTTTCGCCCGTACCTCTCGAAATCACCCAAAACATGATGGAATCAAAAGCTACCTCCTCAACAACTGAATCACAGAAAGACACACAACCTGCACCTAAAAGAACCTCAGCAGACATCCTTACACCTCCAATTGAAAGTAAACCCAGCCAAGATAAAACAATAGATGATATATTCACCAAACCAGAAAGTAAGAAAATAAAAAGATATACGCATGTTACTTCCCATGAAAAGCCACAAATGCCAATACTAAACATGATGGCACCTGCTAAGGAGTTCATCGAATCACATTCTCTGCCGTTCATTCTGAAGTATCAGTAAATTGCTGACCTATTAGAAAACACTTTCGGTTCACAAGAACCAAAACAAATAGCATTAGGATACATCAAAGAACTACTTCCTCTGTGCAATATGCTAGAGAAAATCTACCCATACTTCATAGAAAGAAGTATAAAAACAGGATGTACCAAGCTCCGCAAACGAATTCTGAGATACATCGACAGTACCTTAACAGAGGGAGAGAGCGACTCATCACAAGATACCACCTATTAGTGGATCATACATTAATATTTCAAATGGCTCCAAAAACAATTATTCAGTGGAATATCAACGGTTACTTCTCTCCTCGGAACATATCACAGATATAGTATGTTTACAGGAAACTAATTTCAAGAACGATAAAGAACACAGACCAAAAAATTTCAACAGTTTTTTTCGTAACAGAAACTCCCAAGGGAAAGCCAGTGGAGGAGTAGTTATTTACACAAAACTAGAAATTGATGCGGAACCATTAACCCTCAACACAACTTCGGAAGAGGTAGCTATCACAATCCGAGACCACTCCACCCTAAATATATGCAACGTCTATATTCCTCCAAGCCATGAAGTAACTCAAGCGGAACTAAACGACCTAATAAAACAAATACCAGCACTTAGAATGATAGTTGGGGACTTCAATGGACATAATATCTTCTGGGGAAGTAAAAACACAAACCGTAGAGGACGAACGATATCCGACACACTACAATACTTCGACCTATCAATCCTCAACAATGGGAATAATACAAGATTCGACGCCCTTGACGGTAGTTCAACTGCCATCGATCTAAGTATATGCGACCCAATTCTACTGACCACAACATCTTAGGAGGTACTACCTTTATTATATGGGAGCGATCATTTTCCTATCAAACTCACCCTTGATGGAAATGATACAACAAAGACGATACTATTTTATAGATGGAATTTAAAAAACGTTGACTGGAACTCATTTACAACACACATCGGGAACAATATAGAAAAGTACAGCGAAACAGAAAACTACTTAGAACAGAAATTAAGCCACCTCCACAATGTGATTCTAGAAAGCTGCAGAGAAAACTATAGAAAAATCTAAATAAAAACATCATCCAGTCCCATTGTGGAATAATGAATACCGCGAGGCCATAATACAAAGTAAACATGCTTTCAACAGATTTGAACGACATAAGACACAAGAATTACAGATTATTTTCAAAAATCTGAGAGCAAGAGCAAGATTTGTAATGAAAAGAAGTAAGAAAGAGTCCTGGAAAGACAATGTATTAGAAATAAAATCATCAACACCAATGGCAGAAGTATGGAAAGAAGTTAAGAAAATGAATTCATTTTCTCATGAGGGAAATTTAATAAAGGACAATAGAGATATAGCAGAGACACTAGCTAATAACTTCAAGCAGAATCACCTATGATCCTGATTTCAACCTGAAGAAAGATATGGAAGAAGAAAAAAACCCCATTTTTATAGACCAACACCATATATCACTCGAATATATTACCACCATTAACTCGAATATATTAGAACATGAATTTGAAGACACACTAATCAGCCTTAAAAACACTTCTCCCGGGCCGGACGACATACCAGCTGTTTTTCTACAAAAACTACCTAAATTTGCTGAAGCATATCTTCACGAATTCATATATTACTTATGGAGACAACAGAAATATCCTCACCAGTGGCAAGAAGCCACTATAATACCCATCCTCAAACCAAACAAACCTAAACATAATCCTGAATCATACAGATCTATATCTCTATACATGAGGCGTTCTCAAACAAACAAAAATGTACAACAATATTTTTCGATTTAGAGAAACCTTATGACAAGGCTTGGAGGTATTATATTTTGAAAACTTCACAACAATGGAACATTCAAGGTAATATGCTAGCATTCGTCAAAAATTTTCTTGAAAATAGGTTCTTCCGAGTTAGAGTCAATGGAGAACTATCGAATCTGAAAACCCAAGAAAATGGTTCACCACAGGGCTCTATTATTAGCGTAACATTATTTCTCATAGCAATCAACCAGATAACATGTAGAACTACCAGTGAAAGCACGACTCCACGCTGATGACCTACTGAGTTCAATACTCCAGCATCAACTACAATAGCTAGAACTCTGGTCTAAATCAACAGGACTCACTTTCTCTTCAGTAAAAACAAGATTAATACTCTTCTTGAAAACACACATCAGAGACCGACCAACACTACAACTCTATGGCAAAAATCTGGAATATGTTGACGAAATTAAATTTCTTGGAATGATTTTCGATCAGAAATTAAACTGGAAATCACACATACACCATCTTATCAGAAAGTGCCAAGGAGGTTTGAATTTACTGAGGATGCTATCCAATACAACATGAGGTACCAACACAACTACACTTATTCGATTCTACAGATCCCTTGTTCGATCCAGAATCGACTATGGATCAATAGCATATGCTTCTGCAAACCAGTCGACAATCCGAAAACTAGACGTTGTTCAAAGTACAGCACTTCAAATAGCATTAGGAGCTCATCGAACAAGCCCAATCGAAAGTTTATCATGCGAAACAAATTAAATCCCACTAAGGTACCGTAGACAATATATGAGTCTCTCTTATTCTACTTCTATTGCAACCAAGCCAACACATTGTACATAAAATAATGTTTTTTCAAGTCGTTTCAAACAAAATTTCACGTGACATCCAAGGACTGACCCTCCTTTTCACGAAAGGAAAAACAAATATTTAGAACAATTAGGGTATGCACTTCCTCCATTATTTTCCAAATCCATAACTACCCCTTCTCCTTGGATGATCAATCCCCCTATATGTGACTCCTCTTCATCCTGTTTCATAAAAAATAATACTCTCCCCCAAATTCTACTGAACTTATTCAAACAAAAACTAAACCTTTATGAGAACCATGTAATTCTGTACACCGATTCTTCAAAAACAGATCAGGAAGTTGGGTCAGCTGTTGTATCGCCGGACGAAACTTTAAAATACAAGCTTCCCCAAACCACATGTATACAGGGCTTTTCATGATGAGCGTTAATTAGCCGTTTCTGGCAAACTATTCAACTAATCAACCTGAAAATTCCACAGTATGCATAAGTCAATATGACCTACACGCCTAATATATTTTAGACGAAGCGGCGTTGTTGCTTCTACTATAAAGTAGCGGCTTCTTTGATCTTTCAAATAGAACACCCCGTATATAATATCATATTATAATTCATTATCACTTTGTCAACAAATTCATGTACTATCTCTCTATACCTATCTATTACCGTTTAGAAGATATAAATTAATTTCGATATTTTTTTTACCAAACATGAACTTTTATAAATGCTAATAATCTTGAACTCTCTTGCACTAAAACGATCAGATTTGAAATGGAGTGGAGTGATACTATGAGGATCTTCACTCCGAGTCA
>NW_019292957.1:0-17679 GCF_000500325.1 Leptinotarsa decemlineata | reverse complement strand
AGATTATCAGCATTTATAAAAGTTCATGTTTGGTAAAAAAAATATCGAAATTGATTTATATCTTCTAAACGGTAATAGATAGGTATAGGGAAATTGTATATGAATTTGTTGACATATGGTGACAATTTGTTGACATATGATATATGGGGTGTTCCATTTGAAAAATCAAAGAAGCCGCTACTTTATAGTAGAAGCGACAACGCCGCTTCGTCTGAAATATTTTAGGCGTGTAGGTCATATAGATTTATGCATACTGTGAAATTTTCAGGTCGATCCGTTAAATAGTTTGTCAGAAACGGCTAATTAACGCTCATCATGAAAAGCCCTGTATACACAGCTGAACTATTCGCAATACTACAAGCATTATTATTTCTGAAAAATCATCCTGCTGATGGATTTCTAATTGTAACAGACTCTTTGAGTGCTATTAAGGGTACGCAACAGTTATATACAGACAATCCAATAATATTACTAATAAAAAATTAACTATATAGAATCGAAGAGTTAGGGAAAAAAGTAATATTATTATGGGTCCCGTCGCATATTGAAATCGTTGGTAATGAAAAGGCAGATATTGCAGCCAACGAAGCGATAGACGATCGTAGGTCAAGGATAATCACCAAAATAACTCTGTCTGATACGAAAAGATACATCAAGAATATGATAATAAACGAGTGGCAGAGGGATTGGCTCCAGACGAATTCGAAACTAAACGAAATAAAGCCATCCGTTAAACCCTGTACACACCCACCAAATACCAGAAAACACCAGGTAACCCTCTGTCGACTTCGTATTGGACATACCAAATTTTCGCACCATTTTCTTTCATCACGCGACAAACAAACTATCTGTGATATATGTGATACAGCAGTAACTGTGAAACACGTTCTTCAAATTTGTCCCAAGTATCAGGAAGCAAGAATAGAATTCGGAATACCGAAAGAACTACGAGAAACTCTTACCCCTAGTTTATAAAAACGCAAGGTAACGAGGTAAGGTAAGGTAAGAAAGTTGAAGCATTGAGAAAACACACTTGCGTTCTAGATAAAAAGTAAGGTAAGGTAACGTCGGTAAGGCAAGGTAACGCAAGGTAACAAGTTGACTACTTTCAACTTTTTGCGTTGCGTTCTTACCTCCGACCAATCAAATAGCGCCATACTACGAATGTTGACGGATATATCCGAATGGTGTAAAGGTAATGTCACTAGATAAACTTGAACGTCACATTGTGAAATTTGGGTAAAAATATACGTCTCCCATAATATTATAGAAATGAAAATTATTATTTATTTCATATGAATGATTGCTGCTGTCAAGAATATGAAAAGTCAATATTTGTTTATGCAATTCTGCCAACTCAAAAATTACCAAAACTTATAATCACTACGGCAATTCTTCATACTTTACTTTTTCGTGAACGTTAAAAAATGGATACCTTACCTTACCTCTCTGCATTACCTTACCTTACCTTACCTTACCTTGCATTATTGTAACCTAGGGGTTAGTGACACTTGCAGTATTGAAAATCTCATGTCATTCTTCACAAATATCAATATGTATCATTCAATCACAATAATCATGTAATGTGTAATGTAACGTAGCGCTTATAACCCTAGTGGATGATGCGCTTATCTTGAAATAAAAAAAAGGTAAATTTCTACGAAAGCATACCTGAGCGTACAAAGTCATAAAAATAATACAGTATACAGTGTAGGCAGTAGAATTGTTGGATAAAATCTAACTATGCGACCGATGGCGAGATGAATAAGTTAAACGGTAGAGTTGTTCATGAAATTCACAATAAATACACATTTTCCACGAATGGATAGTTCATAACGATAACAATAGTTCTCATTTAAAACCATTTCGACCAATTAAAAGTATATTATTGTTTCAAATACATTGAACAAAAATCGAATCAATGAGGAAGGTCTGTAATCATTCAAATAATAATAATAATAGTAGTCATCAATCTTGAGAACATATTTTGAAAAACAAAAAATTACCATAAATCTGGTCTAGCAAGAATAATGTTGCTGCTACAAATATTCTCAGGTGAAATTTCGATCTTTCTTTATTTTGTCGGAGTATGGGAGTGAAGAAAAAACTGTATCAAATCGAAGTTTGGAGTACTCAAATGTTTGGGAAAGGTCTATCAATAAGTTCAACGGTAGAGTTGTTCACAAAATTGTACAATGAATACACATTGTCAATAAATGCATAGTACCTCCTAACGATACTTCTCATTCAAAACTGTTTTGGCCGATTGAAATTATATTATTATTTCAATTACATTAAACGAAAGTAAATCAATGAAAATGCCTTAACAATTCAAATATGTTTAACGTAAGGGCTTGACTAAAGCAATTTTCAAGCTCTTGTGAATATGAATGAAAATTAACAATACTCATTGATAGGAACTATGAATTGAAATGATCAAGATCACAACATCCCTTCAAAATTTTTACTGCCAACTCATTCATTCCCGAATTTTTTTTATGTCACTAGTATTTATGTCTTAATTTCCTGCGATTATTTTCTCGGTATGTTATGCGGTTGTAAAATTATGTAATATCATCATCCCAAATACTGAATTTACTAAATTTATGATTTCTTGAGCGATATAATTGGAAACACTGGTCTGAAATGAATCTGGAAAAAACACTTCTCCAACATCAGAACATGAACATTATCTCTCGACGAGCGTTTTGCTAACCAAATTTGCAATATCAGGAGATGACTGACACCAAATCTTGTAGTGAATCTCAGTCATCTTCAGATGCTTACTTGCTTAGCGAAATTCGCATCAAGAGACAATTCTTTAGTTATGGTGTTGAAAAAAATGTTTTCATTATATTCAATTTTTTTTTCTTCTCTGTTTCCACCCTGGGTAAATTTTTCATTTTCTCCCTACCTCTGCCACATATAATAATAATTCATGTCTATAGTTCTTCAAGAACATTTTTGCTGCCGTCTATTTGTTTCATCACATAGATTAGTAATCAGTTCATTTTTCTGGTCAACTGAATCTTATTATCATCTTGAGAATGAGATATTTTTGGTAAAAATATGATTCGAACCCTTCAGTAATCAAAAATATTTCAATATTCAACTTTCATGGGAATTTTGAATTTTCTGTTGAACAAAATTTATAGCTACTATTTTGTAAAACTATTGCAATCACCAATTGGTTTTTCATAGCTTCTTTTTGTATTCTCATCAGTATATTTCCATAAGTATTTTGGTATTCATAAATAGGAAGAGGCAATAATAAATTTTTTGTTTCCAGCCATAAACACCCTATAATTATTGAATATCTCTCTACTTTTATATTCAAAAATATGTCATAACATAAAGTTTTTTTGAGATAATGTATGACAATGTATTCATGTCATATGATTCAAGGTATTGTTTTGAGTTATTTCCATAATTATTTGTTCAATTTGTTCAATATTTTTCATGTTACATCAGTTTTCCTCCATATTCTCTTACTACATCTCCAATGATTTTTTGAATATTTTCTGTCAGGGTAACTTCCATTCGTTATCCAAAAACTTCACGTTTCAGTCTTGTCTACTGGAACCAACATCTCTGCTTTTTACTGATATTTCAGACAACCGCTTATTGAAGGTCATGTAGATAGACATCAATAATATACTGATGAAATATCTCACAGAATCGGACAAAGATTTTCTCTTATCACGAGAAAATGGCAAATAAAGGCCAATGAATAATTGTAATGAAATTTGAACGAAATTGGATCAAATAATGTTTCCTCCGCGAATTAACATTCAAAGATTCAAATTCATTACGGTTATTAAGGCTTACTCTCTCAACATTTCGCACAACAAAGTGGGAGTGATTATATTCACTCTACTCTGTAAGTTGGAAAATTATCTCTCAAAATGCTTTTCCAAGTGGAAGTTTGAGCTCGTTCATCAGCCACTTGATGAAAGTTTGAATTAACCCATCAGAGGTGATTGAAATTTACGTTTATTTTAATTTTTCATGTTCTTCAAAATAAGTACTGCTGGAAACAAAAGACTCTCAATTCGTAAGTTTTGATTCGAATTCTCAAATGTCTGTCTTGTTTGACTTTGTTTGAATCTGACATAATTAGTAAAGTCAAATGTAACCAGAATTTATTCAACCTGCTATCATGAGGATATCAATACCAAACGGAGGAATTGGAATTGGAAAGAAGTTTTGAAAAATCACAAAGGAAGTATAATTAGGGAAGGAAACATAGATATAAAGTCTTTGTTTCTCAACATATGGTGGGAATCCAAAGCCTCATCAAAGGATATCGATGGAGATAGGTCAACTCCAATGATAACGTCGCGGATAAAGCTGAAAAAAAATGGAATTTTGGATTTCCATTCAAATAGTTTCTGAAATTTTCTGAAAACAATTGGCTTATGGAGAATGGAAATACTATTTCAAGATCGATGGAGGAAATTGTTCTCAATGGAAAAAAGGAATATATTTCCTTCTGATACTTCTGATAAAACTGTTATTCCAACTCCAACCCCAGAACATTTCTTTAAATGAGCAAAATTGTTAGGAGCAACTGGATGGGTGTTCAGATTCATGGAGAAATAGTGAACAAGAAATTGTAATTCGAGGAATTTGACGTTAATTTGGAAGAAAACTTGAAGAATATATTAACAGAAGAGGGGTACCAAAAAATGTGAGAAATTATAGCAGCGGATAAGTTGATACATAATGAAACTCAATTAAAAACATTTTCAGAAGAGTAAAAATGTTTGAATGATGTTTTCCTAAAAAAAGAACGATAGAAAGTTTTTTGGCTTCCTACTACTCCATCTTGATACAAAAAAATGTGGGATTCGTCTTATGAAAGGAAGAAAACAATAGATTTCAAAATAATTATTTCTATACATAGTTGTGTAGATCATGGAAAGGAGTAACTTCCACACAAACTGGAAGAAAAAGCCCTCCTGAAACAGCTACTTTCATATAATCAATGAATCACTTTTATATGAACACTAAATAAATACAAAAAACATTTTTTTTACTCAGTTTGAATCCCAAGCATTCAGAACAGAATCAGATATAATTTACACGATATCTACACAATTTACTGAATGGAAGGTAAAAATTTCACCTACATGGAACAATGTCATCCTCACTGGTAAATATTGATGTTTCGCCGCAAGACACTTGCTTGGGACTCTTCTTTCCCGAAAAGTATTCACTTCTGAAAATATGAACCTTTCTATTTACTTAATGTTTTGTCTTGCACTATGGAAGGAGATGGATTACTTCGTTTACGAGAAAGGCTAGACAATATGGTGGATGCGCGAGAAATTCCATAATCAAGGACAAGAAATTGTTGTCCACAATTTGAGACAAAAATATTGGATATTACTTATAAGGCAAGTAAGGCCACATCGTCAAACATACAGAAATCGAAGAGCTACTTCAAATATACCAATTATTAAACAACTGCCACCTTGTGGACGTGAGAAAAGAATACGACCATTCATCGTGATCAGAATTTTGCGCTTATAATGATTACTGTAAAGAGAAGCAATTAAAAACTTCATAGTGTAATTTTTCCTGCATGTCCACCATAGCTGTACATTCAGAAATTGCTCACAATATTTCCACTGAGACAATCTGAATGTAAAAGGAGATTTCCAGAAAAACTCCACTTATTTATTATTCGAATTTCCTCAATCCTAAAAACTTAGTTCCGAGCCAGATATTGTTTGAGGTGTGAAACGAAAATGATTTTCTCCTGTGTGAAAGTTTTCTGTTCCTTGCTGCACTCTAGTGGCTTATATCTCAATAATTTATTGATTTTTCGTATTTTCATTGACATTTTGCCCTGTATATTGATCCCAATTTTCATATCGCATTCCAATTATTCGAAAATATAATTTGGTCTCTGCTGTGTATTTTCATTTATTTTTGAAAAACAATATTCTTGAAAAACAATGTTATGAATAATTTACAGGTCTAATCGGCTGGGTTGTTTGACTAATTTACCAGATCGTGCAGTCAGAACCTTTTCAGGTTTCACAACTTCAGAAGCAGAACGGTCAGCACTTACAGGTCTATTTGATGAACTTCCAGCTATGTTTGTGTAATCACTACAACTTGAGTTGCTCAATGGATTAGAGTGAGGAACGTTAATATCTACAGGGATACAATTGGGTGGAATGGATAATTTCGTCATATTTGGTTGTGTTCCAGTGTTAGTATTATGGAAAGCTAAACGAATAATATCAGCATGCACCAGTTTAACTGTTTGATTTTCTGTTGAAGCCAAATATGTCGAATGACTGAGAATGTTTAGAATTTTTGCTTTATCCTATAACTTTGTCTGAGTATTCTTAATATAAACCTGATCATTTAATTCATATAGTCTAGAACAGTTTCTACCGTTGAAGACTATTTAAGATTTAATCTTATGGTAATTCGACTTCAAAAGATCAAATCTTGTTCTAGATTTTATCTTCAGAACACATTCCGCCGGAGTATTTCAATAAGAGAATAAGAAATTACTTATTTTATGCAGAATTGAATCTTCTGATATTTCTCCCTTTTCTGCAGAGCCATTACTTTGGAGGTGGTGAGGAGGGGGTTTTAATACTGATAATGTAATTAGCTTAACAGACAAAAACTTCCAAATTCATTCGCGTTATAGGGCGAGCCATTATCTGATACTAATTCGCATGGCAGCCCAATTGTGCAAAAAATCTCTTTGAACATTGAAATTGTTTCTTTAGCAGAAGTGCCGTTTTTCATGTATTTTATACCGAGTCATTTGGGCTTTTGATCTAATAGAATAAAAAATGTTCGGCCGTTTTTTGTGAAGAAATACTCAATAAAAGTTAGTGGGAGAAGAAGGCCACGGAACAAGAGGATTAGTATTAATCAGGTTTTGATTTTGTTGGCAAACATCACAGCAACTAATGAACTTTTCAACATCACAACTAATGCCTAGCCACCAACAATATGATTTTATCAACATTTTTGTGCGAACTATGCCAGTATGGTGTCCATTAAAAAGTTCCAGAACTCTGTTATGCAATTTTTCTGGGATGACAATTCGACTACCCGACAATAAACAATTTTGTTCAATTGAGAGTTCTTGTCTTTTTCTGAAATAGGGTGTGAATTCGTCTTTTTGTTTGCTAGGAAACCCTAATCTGGTAAAATCTAAAATTATGACTGAAATCCGGTCTTTCTCAGTCTCATAAGCAATATCACCTGCATTGAGGAGTATTTCATCTAACAAGTTGAAAGAGAATAAAGAATCTGTGATATCGGTACTACTGTCCATAGGTAATCTGGAGAACCCATCTGCGTTAGCTATTGAGGAACCTCTTCTGTACTCTATTGTGTAGTTATAACCAGCCAAAGTTATAGCCCATCTGGTGATTCTGGCTGCCGCTGATATTGAAATGCCTTTGTTACGTTCAAATATAAATTGAAGTGGCTGATGATCGGTGATTAAAACAAAATTTCTTGCAAAAATATACTTATGAAACTCTTTTAAGCAAAACATAATTGCTAAAGCCTCTCTTTCTAAATTTGAATATTTTTTTCCGTCGGTGATAAAGTACTTGAAACAAACATAATAGGTCTTTCTTCCTTGTTAATTCTATGACGGAGAACCGCACGCACTTCATATCTACTGCTATCGCAAGTTAAATATAAGGGTAGTATTGGGTCATAGTGAATCAGCACACTGTCAGATGTCACGAGTTCTTTGCTCAATTTAAAAGCCTTCTGACATTCTGCCGAACAGTTTGACTCAAAAATGACTCAAAAAGGCCTAACCTGTGTGGATAATATGGGTATAAATTTTCCATAGTAATTAAGTACACCTAAATACGATTTGAGTTCTGTTACGTTAGTCGGTATTGGCGCATTTTTCAAACACAACATTTTTTCATCAGTAAGGTGGATTCCATGTCGATTTATAATATGCCCTAGAAACTCAACATGATCTTCAAAATATTTACATTTATTTTTATTAATCTCAACGTTATATTCCTGAAAACGCTCAAAAACTTTGTTTAAATTTTTGTAACCATGTTCTAAAGTTTCTCCAAAAACCAGGACATCATCAAGATAAGCTTTACAGTTTAGTAATCCAAAATGGTCACCATGACATTCTGAAAAATTCCTGGGGCCGCACTAATACCATAGGTCAACCTGTTATAAGAATAGAGACCTACGTGAGTGTTTATATTTAACAATTCTTTGGATTTTTCACCGACTCGGAGCTGTTGATGAGCTTCTTTGAGATCTATTACAAAAACATTTTTGCCCACTCAAACAAGCAAAAATGTCCTCAGGTATGGGTAATGTACAATGATCTGATTCCAAAATGGTATTTAGTGTCTTTTCAAAGTCTACACAAATTTTTATATCTTTTGAATTATTTTTGGGAACAATGACTATTGTACTTGACCAGTTACTGAAACTTACTTTTGAAATGACACCTTGTTTTTCCATTTTCGAAAATTCAGATAGGTTGGGTACCTTTCTTGACTTTCAACTCAACTAGAAACTTTTGTATATATAAATTAGGTTGCTCTTCAAACATTTCTGAAAATCTACTTTTGATGTCAGCAATTAACTCATAGCATTTTTTGCTCACTCGACTGGCACTGATCTGACTAATTTGTTTTTCAACTTTTATTGACTCATCTTTATTTTGGACTATTACTTTATCACTCTCAATTTTTATTTGACATGTGACTGGTGGACAAAACCTAGATTTACCAATTTGGTTATCTTGACTGACATGCATTAGATTAAACATATTTTTGCAATTAGTACGGATAATATCAAGCCAATTTCTACCTAATAATGTTGTGAACATTGTATCACCTTCCAATACTACAATAGACAAGAAAACGTGTTGCTTGTTACATGAAACTTTGACAAAAAATTCACCTACAATATTTACATTTTGGCCAGTTACAACCTTTAGTTTATATTTAACAGGACATAATACATAAGAACTGAATAACTATTTATATGTAGATACATGTATGAAAGTTTCACACGCACCTGAGTCCACTTCAAAATTTAGGAGCTTGCCTTCGACATTCATGATTTCCTTCAAACTGTTTCCTGCTCCTTTCTCAATTTTTGCAATAAATTTCAGTTCTGACGAGTTATCTTAGTTTTGAGACTCCTCACCTGACTCGACCTCTTCATTTAATAATTTAACAACTGCACTGCGAGAAACCCTACTTGTGTGACCTTATTTGTGGCATTTCAAACACGTCCATACTTTTGCTGGACAATTTTCAGGGTCATGTTTCCTCCCACATCTGAAGCAAGGTTTTACTTCTTTATACATTGACCAGGTTTCCTCCCACATCTGAAGCAAGGTTTTACTTCTTTATACATTGACCAGGTTTGGCTTTATAGCTTTCTGTAACTCATTTTATCGATGTGTACTGTTTCATTGCCCATAGATTTCATTTGTCCTTCAGCTAGCTCCATAGCTACCACTGTTTTAAGAACCCAGGTTAAAACATCTTTTGACAACAATTCACGCTTTATGGCCTCTGAACGCAAACCACATACAAATTCATTTCTCAATGCCTCATTTAAAAAAGTGTTAAACTTACTATATTGTGATAAGTTCTTCAATTTTGTGGCGTAAGACTTGATATTCTCTTCTTGCTCCTGCTGGGCACTATAAAATTTATATCTTTCTGCAATGACTAACCTTCTTGGGTTGAAATGGCTAACTAATGTTGTTTTCAATTCATCGAACGATTTAGAGCTAGGTAAATCCGGGGACAATAGATCTTTTAAAGCACCGTATGCTTCCGTACCAATTAAGGTTAGGAACAATGCTCTTTTCTTTTTTTTCATCAGTAAAACTGTTACATACAAAAAGTTGCTCCATCCTTTCCATATACGACGAAATGTCTGACTCGATAAGGTTGAAAGGCTCAATACTCCCAATAAAAGACATCTTCAACTAGACTTTGATTTGATTACTCCTCGAGGTTATCGATCCCCAGTAATGACTATGAGGTCTGAACTTACTGTTACTGACACAAAACTTCCGACTAGTGAATTCAACTTCCGTCGTCGCCAATAATGCTGTGTATTTTCATTTATTTGACAATAAAACACGATTTCTTAAGAACATACTTTAATTCCAAAATCTTGACTTCCATAAGCCAATTCACAAAAACATCCCGGTCATGGAACACACACTCACTCAAAAACTCAAGGTAGGTTCACAACAGTCTCTCCAGGATTTGTCATAGAATATACAAAGAAGTTAGATTCTCGAAATGAAATCTTACTGATCTGAAAATGAATGTTACTAAACAGATTCTGCTGGTCTAAAATTATCCTGAACTCTGAAGTATGCTTAACTTGAAGTATTTTTTTTTATATCTGTCGTTTTCATTGGGACTCATATTCACAAATTTTATATTTCTCAAAATTCAGAGAAAGGAAAGAACTGGAAATATTGTGTGGAACTCCTCAAATTTATATCTCAGTCATTTATCAACCCTCCGTCCTCGTCCAGTACTGACAGAACCAGTGTGCACATCAGCTCTCTAAAAAGTGCAAAGCGTACGTAACGGCCGTATCATACCATTCCGACCGAGTGTTAAGCACTCGTCAAAAATCCACACGCTGGTATATTTTTCATTTTAGTTGTAACTAATATCATCATAGAAGAACTGTTACCTACACTGTATGAAGTGTTTGTAATCATTTGGCTCTCAGTGGAAAACAGTGATCGAAGCCACCAAGATATTGACCAAAATACTGAGACAAAATATTTATTTCACATTCCAAAATAGTTTGTTTCTTCAATCTTGTCTAGATTACTTTGAAAAAAATCCTTTTTCCAAAAAGTACGCCAATAATTATGTTGTTTTCGTGAATTTTTTTGAATAATTTGACTGGAAAAGTCTAGGGGGGTCTCTTTAGACTTTTATACTTAAATTAAACTTTCTCTTACATTCTATAATATGAATAGTTATTATATACGATATTCACTCAATAATAGTGATAAGGAGGACAACCATAATAAAAACATTGAGTTTCACTTCTATATTTTCATACAAAATATTATAAGAAACTTCCAAAAAAAGGAATAAAATAATTAAGTTCAAATGAAACTGTTGACAAATATGTGCATACAAGTTACTTTCACATATAAATCAAAAGAAAAAGTACTGCCGAAATAACTACGTTAACAGAAACATTTAAGGAAAACATACTTTCGGAACAACTACTTTCATATGAGTATTGAGTAATAAAAAAATCACTATTTGTCATGCAGTTTGTACTACAACCACTCGTTGCAAAATTGAATCAGATATTGTTCATATGAACCCCGCAATATAATTAAAATGAAACAGTTACGTGAAATGTTACTTTCGTGGACCACTGTCTTCCTTCGTGGAAGCCTTCAAACTTCTAAATGAGACATTCGTCGTATCGTCTCATAGGCCCCGTTCTGGATTAAATCACAAGACGAAGCATGCATGTTATATGTGAATTAGTGTCTCACACGTATTAAATTACAAAGCGATAACAGCTTCCTGCTAAAAGTGCCAATTGTGCAGTATCAGCAAGATGAGCACTTGTGCTCCAGACAAAGCAATTGCTGACACTGTTCAAATATTGTTTTTCATACCAAACATATAAATAGACCCTGCGAGGTCAGAAAGATTTTCATTAACCAAGTAACCATTCTCAAGTACGGTTCATTAACGATTCATTCATTCTCGAATACAGTTCTTATACGATTCATATCAATTACTTATTCAGTTAATGTTCCAAGTTTTTCACGTTATATTCGAATTGTAATAAAGTGTTTATAAAGAAATAAACCAATTTTTAAAAAGTTAATTGTGAAAAACAAGATATAACATGCATTTGATTCATAACATTACGACATCATGTCACCGATCAGACAAATCGATTCATGTCACGATGACAGTACGTGAACACATTCATACGATTATTTGGTTTGATCCCAGCCATAGCAATTTTATTCGAATTTAAATGGGAGACTTTTTAGTGGAGTTTAGTTCTTAGGGAGAAACCTTTTTTGCTTTCGCTTCTCCATCTTTCAAAGGAAGGCAAAAACAATAATTCGAAAGTTATTTTCAGGTTTAGACTGGAAGGAAAAGCCCGTTTGAAATAACTACGGTGATGGGATGATAAGACAACTGCCTTATTCCTGAACTACAACGTTCTCCATTGAGGATTTTCATGTTTCATGAGAGTGAAATTTTATATGGTAACTTTTTGTGTATCGTTGCTATCTGATTCAAATTCATCACGGATGTTTGGAGTACGAATTGAATAGAAAAAAGTTATTTTCGTATAATTGAATATCCATATGAAATTATCTGATCCAACGAAACTGGACAAAGAATTGAAAAATGGAAATGAATATTTTCATGGATCTCTTGGGTTGGGTTAGGTGGTACTTAATACGATACGATAATTTTAGAATACGATACGATAATTTTAGAAGTTTCATTCTTTGATTTTCATTCAACGTACGAAATATCCATGATATTCTGGAGAAAATATCTCTAATCATTTGGCAATCGTTATCGAAAATGTTCAATTCAGACGAAAACAAAAATATAATTTTTGTCAATTGCAATCTCCTCGTCAAATAGCGATTTTTCATTCACAAATCACAGGAAACTGTACAGATAATATGAAACTGCAAAGAAATTTGATATCAGACCGGTGGCATCGAAATTTGGAGTATAAATTAAATCAAGTGCTCCTACTGTGAGCCACTGGATGATGATAACTTGATCTTGTAATAAAAAAATGTGCTTCATGCAATGAGGTAATATTTGTAATTTTACAAAAAAAAATACATTTAGGAAAACACAAATTGAATTTTTCAACTGTATTTTGTAAACGATCTATTTTTAGAAAAAGTTTTACTAGGAAAATATCAATCAAATCATAGGAGAGATTTTCTCTATCAATTCGTTAACCATCTCTGTCAACACCTGGTTTATATTTTCAGAATTTTTTTTCTTGGAATCCTAAATATCTTCAAAAAATGAAAGTCTCACGGAAAAAATCAAATTATCGAAACTGTGCCTAATTCGGTGTCCTATCAAATGTATTAAATTTTCATGTTGTTGCTATCGAAACAATTTTTTGAGTAGCAGTGCCATATTTGATATAAAAAATTTGAGGTGTGAGATAAACTGAAGATATTGTCGTGAATTGACGATCAATACCAAAAACTTTTAAAAATGATACTGACAAACAATAAAAATTTGGCAAATATGTAGATATCATATTACCCTCTCATTGCACGTGAAACAAACCAGGCGGGTACCAATGCTTTTTTTCGTGTGACCGATATAGACTTTATCACAGTTACATGGAATCCTTTAAACTACCGCTGATTTGAGTGGGTCTCCGCTGTCTCTGGCTAATCCCAAATAATCCGATATTCTCTTTGTTGGTTTGAAGGCGGTGATGAATTTCTCCTCCTATAGAGTTTTTCTGATTTGGTTGGTAAACCTTCTACGTATGGCAGATTGACAGTGCCTTGTGTATGATCTTCACCAGTGTTTCTCTTTTTCTCCTCTGGACGTGTCTTCTCTGAGGCAGCCATTCGCTTGTAGCACATTCTCACATATTCTCAAATATCTGCTCACTAGGGTGTTGATAACAGTTCGTTTCTGTTTTGAATAATGGTTGGATTCATTATGTAGGTATCGATCTGTTTGTGTTTGTTTCTGTATACCTTATGTCCTAGTTGATTACCTTTCTTGATGACCATAACATCAAGGAATGGGATTTGGAAGTTTTCTTCTAATTCAAAAGTGAACTGGACTTTTGGATGAAAAGTATTCAGAAGTTTTTTTTCCATGACTCCAAACAACGAAGGTGTCATCTATATACCATAACCAGTGCTTCGGTTGGTGATTTTTTCATGTACAAATTCCTCACTACTGGCGACTTCATCAACTTGTTCATAAAAGGTTTCATTACATTGAAAATGAGTTGTCATTGTTGAATGTTGAAATAAGTTGATATCTTGTAAAAAGATATCCTCTAAGTAACTGAGGGATTTCTCGAGCGGTACATTTGTGAATAAGGATACAATATCGAAGCCAACTAGAATGTCGTTCAGCTTCAAGGTGATGCCTTCCAAATGTTTGATGAAGTCAATGGAGTCTCGGACATACGTCTTAGTCTTTCCAACATGCCTCTGCAACATATTCGACGAATGCTTGTCAAGGTTGTAGGTTAGTAATCCAAATTACAGTTCCCATGGAATTAGAACAAAACCTTCAAATCCCATTCCTTGCTGTTTAACTCATCAAGGAAGGTAATCAATTAAGCCATAAGGTGTACAGCAAGCTAACATACGCAGATCGATACCTACCTACATAATAGATCCAACCATCATTCAAAATAGAAACGAACCTTCATCAACGTACTAGGGAACAGAACTTTGAGTATTTGTGAAGACAGGTACGTTGACGATGAAATAAAACACCTAACTGTGTCATAAGCAAACGGCTACGACAGAAAAAACATAATCCGCGCTACGCATCCGAGGGAGAAGAATCGTGAAAATTATAAAGAAAAATAAAATCAACACCTTCTTCAAACCAACCAAAAAAAATCGGAGTATTTCGGATCAGTAAAAGAGAGCAGAGACCAACTCAAATCAGCAGGATTCACAGGATTTCATGTAACTGTCGGGAAGACTATATCAGTCATGCGAAAAGAAGCATTAGTACTCGCCTAGTCCACGATAAGCGGAGTTGCCGATTGGGACAGACCAAGAAGTCTACAGTCGATGTACATGCACTGTCCGACGGGAAACACAAGATCCTTCCGAAAATATCGAGAGGCTAGAAACATCGAATCTCCATTCAACAAGAATGTATCTAGAAGCCATAGAAATGAACAAACACCAAGAGAACTGCAACAGAAAGGAAAACATATTTACCAAATATCTGGCACACAGCATCGAAAAGCTCAAAACGAAGCCAAGACAACCGAATAGCGCGGGAAGTATGCGGGAACCTGCCATTAGTGAAAGTGCGCGGAAAATCAGCACTATAAATGACACGGCTGAAATAAGAGTTTCAGTTTCAGTGAACATGTCAAGAAGATTACTTAGACTACGCCACTGAAGCAGTTGAAACGTTTGGAGATAATAACCAAGGAAGGCCACGGCAAAATTTGGAAACCAATCAAAACATTGACGCCAGCCGCGAAAGCCTACATTTCCATACAAGTTATAATAATAACATTCAGCCTAATCGAATAATAATTGACATATTGAAAACAAGTATTTCAGATTCCTTTCTCACCAAATGTCAAAAAGTAACGCGACATAACAATCTTACCGACCAAATTTCATCGCAGTGCCATTAGAAAACCAGCTATCAAGCTTAATAGTCACGTAAAAAAAAGAATATCCACCTGACATGTGGATACTTGTATTTAGTACTCTCATTTGAATTTGTTTTCTATTTGGTGAAATCGATTGTTGCTTGATGCATGATTCCTATTTCGAATCAATGTTGTTTCACATCACTGAATTGGTACAACCCTTGTAATCATCAGATTAGAAAGTCAGTTGATAATATGAAACGGTGCCCATCAGGTGATTAAAATACTGCTTTCAGTAGTGAATGATAAACTGAAAAGCTCACATCAACACTTTAACACCTATTACGATTTCCCGAAGATAAAATAACGTAGATGTATCAAGATGGAGTAGTAGAAAGCCAAAAACTTTCTTCCCCAAAAGATTAGTTCTTTCGTTCTTTTTTCAGGAAAACATCATTATTCAAACGATTGTTCTCTTCGGAAAATGTTTTTAATTGAGTTTCATTATGTTTCAACTCATCCGCTGCTATAATTTCTCACTTTTCTTGTTACCCCCCTTTTGTTAATATATTCTGCAAGTTTTCTTCCAAATTAACATCCTATATGGGGATTCTTCGAATTACAATTTCTTGTTCACTGTTTTTTCATGAATCTGAAAACACATCTAGTTGCTCCTAACAATTTTGCCCATTTAAAAAAATGTTCCGGGGCTGGAGTTGGAATAACAGTTTTATCAGAAGTCAAGGAAATATATTCCTTTCTTTCTTCAAAAACAATTCCGTCCATCGATCCTGGAATACAATTTCCATTCTTCATAAGCCAATTGTTTCTAGAAAATTTCAGAAACTATTTGAATGGAAATCCAAAATTCCATTTTTTTTTTCAGCTTTATCCGCAACGTTATCATTGGAGCTGACATGTCTCCATCGATTTCCTTTGATGAGGCTTTTAATCCAGTCATTTGAGCTTAAATTAGGTAAGAATCTCGGAATTCGAGATACCCAGCTGTAAGTCTGTGAATACTTGTATATTGACACCCTAAAAGTTGTCTCAAAACCTACATATGGTAGGATGTAAGCAACTATTAAATTTCAAGGTCAAAGGTCAGAAAAATCGGTTTTTTGCGCTTTTTTTTGGAAAAATCTCATTTCCTATGGGTTTTTTGCTATTTGTATTTATTATCAATATTGTAGAATACAAAATTCTCTACAAATTTTGTTGAAAAAAATTTTTTATACGGTGAACCGTTTTCGAGATAGAGGGCGGAGAGCGCGCGGTCACAGCATCACTTCAGGTCAACNACCGATTTTTGTGACCTTTGACCTTGAAATTTAATAGTTGCTTACACCCTACCATATGTAGGTTTTGAAACAACTTTTAGGGTGTCAATATACAAGTATTTACAGACTTACAGCTGGGTATCTCGAATTCCGAGGTGAACTGACTATAATGACTGGACTATTTGGATTCCCACCAAACAAAGATACAAAGACTTCATATCTATGTGTTTCAGATCTAATCTGATTCCATTTCAGAGTCTGTCCAATAAACCTGTACTATTCTCAAGTAAAAATTGTTAATCAACCCGAACAGCAAAGTTGTTTTATAATTCCATGGTGTTGCAACAGTTTTGTTTTATTGGTATTTTATAATTACTTTCAAAATGCTAATTGATTATATTAGATGATCGGTGAACACAATACAGTTGTAGGCAATAAAAGTGTTTTATAAAACACTATAAAAAACATTATAAAATAGTCAGGAAATTATCAGCTATAATATCCCAATTCAACAAAGATTCACCTCGTTTATTGTATTGAATTTTATTTCATTGCAATAATCATACAGATTGATTATTGGCTTATTGTAAAACCAATTGTTGAATGTGATCAACTGAGTTATGTGGTAAAATTTAATGAAAATACCACTTCACTTATGATATGTATTTTACAACAAATAAAACGTGAACAGAGTAACAAATAAAGTTTAACGATGTTTATGCAATGAGTTTCGCATCAGTACTGCCGCCGCATGTTGTCTTTTCGGTGAAGTGCGCAGACTTCACGGCACACAGCGCGGCATGGTGAAAATGTCTATGCATCAGGCCTTCCAGAGGCGTCGCACAAAAAATTGTCTAAAGTAACAGTTGACTGAACATCAATTATCATCAAAATAATCGTACTGTTCGATTATCTCAGAGGTATTGAGTATTGCTATTATTGATTTATTATAGTTCAGTGAATCGATTAATTGAGCGATATGCCTGACAACGAAAATGCCCCTGAACCAATCCCTGAACCT
>NW_019292956.1:19567-44269 GCF_000500325.1 Leptinotarsa decemlineata | reverse complement strand
ACACAGCTCAACAAACTAGTCAGCCATGATACCGGCACGTTACCAGGGTGCGATCTAGTGGCTAGTTTTGGAAATACGCATGGTGGTCCGTCTCACCCGAGGGGCCATCTCTCCCGGAATTACCCTACACATATTCAGTTTTGATGACAATACAATTTAATAAATTCTATATCACTGTAAATCAAAGTTGGCCGCAGCTACAACATGGTGTTTCACGACTACGTCAATAACATGAAGCAAATCTGTTAAATTATGAGCACTATTATTATGTTTAATTTTTGAACATTTACTATAGGAATATACTACTTCATTTAAATTGATTTTGTTATTGTAAAGAGAGCTAACACTATGATATATTGATATGTCACATGCTACCAGAATTTTCGGGGATTGAATATTAAGTGTGGTGATTTTTTTTTCAGAGGTATTTTAGAGAGTGACTTTGATGTAATAATTGCCGTTGAGACATGGCTGCAAGAGGAGATACTGAATGGCGAAATAGTAGATTGGGATATATTTAATTTAATCAGAGCCAATAGAGATCTCAAACTCACAAATAAATCAAGGGGTGGAGGGGTTCTGATAACTGTGAGAGAAAAATATAAAACTTTAAAGGTTCAAAAAAACAGTACAACTTTTGAAGCAGTTATAATGGAAATGAAGGTGAGTGTAGTGAAATATACCTTATGTGGCCTTTATGTTTCTCCGGCATGCTCTTATAGCGCATTTGACTCGATGTTTGAGTTTATAAAAAATAATATATCGCAGACAAGTAAAACTAATAATTAATTAAATATGTGACACATAAAACATATTAGTGAGTATGGACACAGCAATTCATCGCCGATAATTGGATTTCTCACGTTATCTGGCTAATTTAACATGAAACGCTGATACTTTCATAATATTAACAATGTTTATTTTTTTACAGATGCCAACTAGGTACGAGCGTAAATCAGGCTCTACAAGGGCCAGCTGGGCTGAAGAGGACCTGGTCAAGGCGATACGAGCTGTGAAGGATAAAATTATGGGTATCAATTAGGCATCCAGTTATTTCAACATTCCTAAGATAACTCTTAAAAGAAGAATAAAATGCAACAACTCCTTAAAAATCTCTCTTGGCCCACAGTCAGTTTTAGAGCCAGAGGATGAAAAGGAGATAACTTTACACATACAAAAGCTGCAAGCTCGTAGCTTCACACCTTGCGTGAGGTCAATGGCTTATGAATTAGCCGAGCAATTAAAAATCAAACATAATTTTGATGCAAACTCTCAAACAGCAGGTTATGGCTGGTTGGTCTCATTTATGACTCATAACCCGACTTTGGTTATTAGAAAATCAGAAGGGGTATCTAAAAATAGACCAATTGGAATGAATAAAGACGTAGTTGGCTCGTATTTTGAATTGCTAGAAACTGTAATGATAGATAATGATCCAATAGGTAAACCATCCAATATTTTTAATATGGACGAAACCGGTTTGCAGTTAAATGACATGCTTGGAGAGGTCATAGCTGTTAATGGTACTAAAACTGTGAACTCGATAACATCCGGTGAAAAGGGGGAAACAATAACTGTAGTCAGTTGCTTCAGCGGTGAAGGTACTTACATACCACCCTACTGCATATTCAAAGGGAAAAACAAAAAACTGAGTTCACTGATGGGATGCCCCCAGGATCGCAAGTCGTTATGAATGAAAAATCTGCCTACATTAATTCGCCCATTTTTTTTGATTGGTTAAAAAGTCATTTTTTTCCCAGGAAGCTCAGTGGTGAGGTACTGCTCATTCTGGATGGACATACGTCCCACTGTGAATCTGTTGAGATGCTTGAGTTTGCAGAGACTAATGACATTATTTTGCTGAGTCTTCCAAGCCATACCTTCCACTATCTGCAACCTCTGGATCGCAGTGTTTTCAAATCATTGAAAAGCAACTATAACAGTGCTTGCAATACATTTGTAAGAAATAACCCCACAAGACAAATCACAAGGCTTCAATTTGGGCAGCTATTGAGGGGAGCATGGGCGACATCAGCAACAGTTCAAAATGCAGTTAGTGGATTCCAGCACTGTGAAATTATTCCACTTGATATGTCAGCAATTCCTGAACATTGTTATCTGACATCAAGTGGCCAGGAACCTAACAGTCAAGTCGCAATTGGCCAAGACAGTCTCCCACATCAGCCTAATCCGGAATCTCCTCCATCCGGAATTCTAATTCATAGGACAATATCTCCAGTACCTGGGACATCCTCTGAACTAACGTCTACAAAACTTCTTTCTAATATTATTTCACCGATAGCTGTTCTGAAAAAGAAACTGAACTGTATCTTAAAACACGAGTTTCAGAATACATCAGGAAATCTAAGAAATCAAATATAAAAAACCCCACAGCCTTGTTGAACATGAAAAAGAATATGGACATTATTTTTATTTTGAATATCCAACTATTCTAGACGTTCAACCACATTTATCCAAAAGGCTTTCGAGCGAAATGATACATATCCTCAAATGCGATAGTGTTAAAACTAGAAGAGATGTCGATGACCTTAATACTGCATATTTCAATTTGATACGTAAAATACCTGAAAAATTTACCTTTTTTATTATTTTTTTTTCTGACATTGATTCAAAAACAGACACCACCTCGTCAGAATAACAGATAAAGCCATTCGTCTGGGAAGTTTGTCTGTTACAATGTTTTGTATTTTTTTCAATATGTATCTAATATGTCTGATAGTTTTTGAAATAGTACGAAAAAACTACTTTTCAGTGAGTGATTCAATTAATAATCCTATCAGTTTTGTGGGAGATATGTTTATAAAAATTCAATGTTGTAGAGCCCTGAAGAAGAATGTAATCAAATTCGAAAGTGGCTAAAAAATAATCGTTTCTTCAAGAAAAAACTGATTCTGTTACCCAACCAACCTTTCTTCATTTAAATAGAAACTCGAACTGGTTTGAGTGATTATTTCGGAAATACACCCTTTATGGCTTGGACACAACTTAAAGAATCAGTTGATTTACAAATTTATTACATTTCTGGGCACTTGATACAATGCATATAGCTTTTCGTTGATATAATGCTGAGAGATGGGTATTTGAATCGTTGCGTGCAACTGCGGTACAACCCACTGCTACACGGGTTTCAGAGTCATCAATCTGGCTTTTCTCATACTGAATATAGAATGAAGAATTTTTCACGTATAGTCACTGGGCATACTTGAAGAATGGCTATAAATCAAATCATCTAAAAGAACAATTCGTTCAGACCAGTCTCAACACCCTACACAGTAGGTTAATGGACTGACACCTATCAGAAAACAACTAGTCCTCTGGCTGTGTAGGATTCTTCACTGAAGTTATTCCTGCATATGCTGTTGGCGGGACCTAAATTGACTCAGACGTAGAATTTTTGGGAAATTTTGACGTCATTTTTATGTAGTATAGACGAAAATATCCTTAGATTTGAGGAAGAATTGATGTTTCATATAAAGTTCTGTGTATGTGTATGTGTTTGTAAGAGTGAGATACACGTGTGGGAGATGGAGATGGTATCGAGGTGGTACGTCGCCAACATAAGTATGACAGGTTCAACGTTGTCGGTTGTGAAATAAATCGTTGTTTATGGGGCAATGTAGCATTTGAAGAGTTGCCGGTTTCAAAATTAAGCATGAAGAGTTAGAAATAGGACTTTATAATGAGATGACGACGATGATAACTAGAAGATTCTTAAAGTTTTAACGTGCGTTCCAATATGTCAGAAGGACATGTTTGAATGCAGCATGTTAGCATCATCAGAAGAAAATAGAAATGGGACCCAAAGGTGTCGAGGAGTTACGTGTTGTGAAGTTAACGTTGGAAGATGGGGGCAATGAGAGAGCGAAGTATTCAACAATGGCATTTCAAAATACGTTATTTTGCGTGCGTTTTGGTCGTTTTACGTGCGTTTATTTGTGATCGGAGAATACACAGGTGAAATAGAGGAATTTGAGAGACGTGTCCAACAATTGACTGAAGATGTTCAATTCTACAAGAGAAAGAAAAATGTTTGAAGCAGTTGAGTAATTTAGATATTCAATCAAGAATTATCTCCAATGAGATATCTATTGCGAATAATTTAGCCTCAGAGTGAAACAGTAAATTTCTTGTTTTATTTCAAGTTGGTAAAAATATATAATAGGTACAGTCATGCAAAATTATTGTTATGAAGCCAGAAACGTAGGAGTTCAATATATAATAAACAATTTGTTATTGAGTCGAGGTAAGCTAGACAGCAAATATGCAAACCGCAACGGTTCACATATTCATTGGGACTATGTCTATTCATACCCAAGGTGACATGGATCAATATCAATGCTGAATTCCTTTTGTTTCATATCAGAATATGTCATTACCTATGTTTTTATCCACATACAAATTTATGTAAATCAATATCAATGCTGAATCAACATATGGAGATACGTAGTTCTCAAAACAACTCTTTAGTTTTATTGTTTGATTTCTGAATATGTCGTCACTTATTTCACTATAAATAACTCCTGCATGGCGAAATGAGTTAGCTATATCAGTTGAAAGTGATTCACAAATGCACTGATTTAATTCGTTTTGAGTTTGATTTTTTCTCAGATGAATTTATTTTAATGTAATTTAATCCAAAGTTAGTGAGAGTTGTGAAATTTTCAGTCCAAATTATTCTCAAATTGCTTTACCCGAATATTTTTATGCATACTTTTTGGTAGTTATCGCTTAATCCGTTCAATTTGTAATACGAAGCGGTTCAGAAGTAGTTAGGTATTCCTCGAGCCAACCCTGGACTATTTTGTTTATCCTGTATACATCAGAAGATAAGAACCGATAATTGAAATAAAAGATTGAAACCGGTTATCCCGAAATACAGTTTTTCTCGTATACTATAATTTACTATGAATGATTGTATCGTATAATTTGTTTTGATGTTTTTTAGATGACAACCTCGTAACCGGAAAATATGATTATGAGTTTTACTCGAAAATTACCTTGAGCTGAGTAAGAGTATTTTACCTATTTACCTTTGATAATACCATAGGTTTTCTATATAAACATTTGCAATGTTGTTACCAGAGACTCATTTGGTAGCCAGCTTTCTAGTTGGATAAAACGTATACTTGGGTATGAATATATTTTATTGTGTTGTATTTTGTTGAGAGAGGTTTGTCACAGAAGAATTCACAAAAATTGAATATGATTTCGGTCGTGGAGACGAAACCAATTAACAAAATAGCGTGTGATTCCTAACACGGTTACAGAATCATCCCAGCTTCAACCAGATACATTCTTTCAAGAAAAATATCTGGTCGAGGTGGGAATCGAACCCACGACCTTCCGATCGTGAGTCGGGCTCACTACCACCGCGGCCAATTCAATTTATTCTATTACATCATACAACTTTTTGAAGTTGAAGGTTTTTCATCTTGTACATGAAATAAAACACATGTTGCAAAATTTTTTTCATTTATTACATAAACCAAACACTATTTTTTCTTTAAAATAAAATATATATTCATTGTTAGGAATCACACGTTAAAAGTTAAGACCTCGTTAGTCCTTAGCTCGCACAAGTTTCTCAACTTCTGAGAGTTGTCGTTCGTATGGAGGCGACAGCTGATTAACGAAAAAACAGATTTAAAACAGATTGGCATAACAACAGATTATCTAAAGCTGAGGCTTGACAAAAACCTTCTATATTTTTTTCCGAAGTTATAATAATGTTGATTTTACGTAACCATGATTGAATTACCATGAATGTATTCTCTTACCGTATCGCATCATAGCAATACGGTCAGGAAATACATCAAGGTGAGTATTCAGGACATCGTTTACATCTTGGTGAGACAGCTTCATGTTCGTGGTATCCTTTGAAATGAAAATTTTTTTTGGTATTATTCCCGATGTATTGTGTGACGTAAATGTATTCCCCGCAACTTGTTGTAAATGGATCATACTCGTCTTCATATTCTTCGATTTGTGATTCAAAGAACTTTTCTTTTATTTGTTGCCGGATGTCAATAATGGTGGCCCATTCATAATTCATTAAATTGATTGAACGAATGGAGAACTGCTGATTGAAAATTATGCATGGGTTGACGTCTCTGCATGGACTAAGGCCACATCGAATTTCATAAGATAACATGGGGAATGTCATTAACAGCAATTGGTATTCGCGAGCGGCCGTTTCATATTGCTCCAGTGTTCTGTCTACTGCATTCAAACTTCCTTTGTAATCTTCACCATCACTATCGAATATTACTTCAACTTCACTTCCGTAACCATTATCGAGAGACATTTTTGTTTTCAAACTGAATACCCTGTAACGGTTCAAAATCGTATCGTTGGCTTCAAAATCGTAGCCACAGTTCATTTAACTCGGATGCTAAATGGGTTGCTAAATGGTTGCCATATTCATAAAGAATCACGGGTTGCCGAAGTACAATTTATTTATTAGTTCTCGGTACGGAGAAGAAAAAAAACCCTTTTTTCAAGAGATAAAAATTAAACTTGTGGAATTTTGCGAAGTAGCAGTGCTGATGTAAAGGAATTTTTCTGTCGTGTTTCAAATTGAAAATTCTCACAAAATTGTGGATTACTGCACTTCTGCTTTCAAGCGACTAATTGCTTATCGTTTCGTCCCTTTGTTGTGACCTCAGCGAATACTTTGCTCTTCGTTACGAAAGATTTACGCAAGCTGATAACAACGTCATCAATCGATACTACCCTCAACCAACCAAAGAGGTAAGGGAAAATAAGGAAGCCGGTGAGGCTAAAGATAATTATAACGGGGAATTTTTTTTAAGGGTTTTAGTTCTATTCTTAGTCTTAGTCTTCGTCCTGGTCCTGACCGTGACCATTCAGTGATCGTCCGATTATTGGGTTTCAATTGGCCTCCCAAACGATTATTTCTACAATATTCCATAACCGGCTGTTCCATATCTGAGACCGCCTGGAGAAATTGCAACCCCCCTGCGAATTATTTGAACGTTCAAGTTCCGTAACGACGATTCCGAGTTGGAGGGCCGTGACTGCTATTCCGTGTGCCGTTGGACAGTGGAACCATCTTCGTCATCAATTATTCAGATAAGCTGCATGATTTTATTAGTTTTCTCTGGAAAGCAAATATTCAGCATATATTTAAAATATCAAAAGTGTACACTCAACGTGATCACGTAGAGGTAACAACAGTTGGTGAAATTTGAGTTATTCATGTCTAGATAAGATCTTAATGAAAAGTGTTTGAGGACTAGTGATATAATCTTGTTCATTTTTGTTCCATGAAATTGGTATATACTTATTTCGTAAAATTTAGACATACAAATAATAAGAAAAGATCCAAGGGCTCTTTGCAGTTATTTAACTTATGTTGGCTCTGGGAAACAGAACCATATCTAGCTAGTGGAAGTCTTCCAACTTTGACTCGCTCATTTTTTTTGAAGTTGGTGGCGCCCTATATATATTTTTAATTTTTCTCTATCCGGTATAGAGAGTGTTTGATTGAGTTCAACCCACCCTATACCCGACTGAGTTGCCGTGCAATATTTTGCGCGTGCCCCTTGTTTATTGCCGAGCCCTTCAGAAATTACCTAACCTGTTGATAAATAGTAACTAAGAACAAGTTTTCTGTTTTGTGTTTTTTTACACGTGTTTGCATGCGCTCTTTAAGCTTCTGATCACGTGGTCACGTGTTTGTTAAGCACACAAATATTTCTTCACAAAAAGCCCATCCAATGTAATATCAGTGTGCTTGTTTTCATGAAATTCTATACAAAATCAACGTTTTCGATCCAACCGTTGTGTTTGTTATCCAACAAGCATTTAAAATACATTTTTTCACCTTTTTTCCTCAGCACTTTTTCCACGATATACAAAGCTACAAAATTTGTATGATGGTGATACAATATAAAAAGTATTACTATGAAAGGTTTCAATTTACTCTTGATGAGGTTGGTCGTGTCGAAAAGAATGTTACATTTAAACAATTGAAACATGTCAATACAATAAACAAGTCATTTAATCAAAAGAGGTTGACACCTCACTGGATATAAAGTAGAATATTGAATTAAAATTTACTAAAAATCGTTATTTGTTTCAAAATTATGGATTACCGGTAAAAGCCATGTGGTTGAAGAACAAAGAGAGACACAAAACAATTGACAATGTCAGCTGTCATGTAATTCAGTTTTAAAAGGTGTGTTTGTTTGTAGATGATAAAACTATGGAACAAAAGGGAACTATTCCGGTGCAAGTGTGATTAGAGACATCTGCTCTTCTGTAAGTAACTCAATGAGAAAAACCCAAAAATCAAATATGGTAATTAATTGACAACATCCTCATCAGTCTTGAGGAAAACAAGTGAAGAGGTATTGTTGAATGAAAGTAAAATCTTGGGAGTGAAATTGTGAATTTTGGGTAAAGCATAAAAGTTGGGTAAAGTCCCAGTATAATTGGGAATACGTTTTTTTGAACCTTCGTCAATCTGATTGACTTCAAATAACTTTTTAATTAAATCATTACAATTAAGTTGAACTTGTAATGCAGGATCAGTAAGAATCACAATTTTCAATAAGGTTTGTAGAAAGGTTAATATACTGGTCACGGTCAAGTATCACAGTGACATTACCTCCATCAGACTTGGTAATTATGAGGTTTGTATTATTTTTTGAGAAACGTTCAGTTTTTAGGAAAAGGTTTTGGAAAAAATTGTTGTTAAAATGTTTCTTGGAATGTTGTTGTTGAATTATAGGTCATAAATGGACTATAATTCAACAAAAAGTTTATCAACTGAAAGCAATACATCTAAAAAATGTTTTTGGAAATGTCATTCACATTACAATCCAATAATTGCCTTAATAACAAATCAGACATTGATCACCTCAGTGAAATCTTTCCCTTTTTATCAGACATCGACAAAAATCTACATAATTTCCAAACCAACAATAATTCTGGTTTTCCATTTATATAATTTCATAACATTTCAATATAATTTTTATATTGTATCACCATCATACAAATTTTTTAGCTTTTACCTGAAGATGATAATAAATTTTATCGAAATATTGGAATAATGATCAGCCAAAAATAATTTCCAAGTTTGTTTATATATATATATAGTGTCACCATTAAAGTGCGCATTTGGGCCCACCATCGGCAATTTGGAGAACTTACTGTTCCATTTGAAGAGAACGTTGCCTCATCTGTCCATAAAATTTTATACGGAAACTTTACATTTTCTTCTCTCTTCTTGAAACCAGAATGAAAACCCCAAACGGACATCAAAATCTCTTCTTTTAATGTGTTAATAAATTTTGGCTTGTAAGACCAAAATTATTCTTTAATAAATTTTTTTAACACTTTCTCTCTTGTAATCGGAATTTTTTATAATATCGGTTATGCTCGTTTGCCCGTGTTCAATAACTTTTAAACAAATGTTAAGTTGGGCCTCCTCATCATATTTACTTGGAGTGTGCTTTTTCTTAAATTGATTTGCTACGGATCCTGTTTCTCTGAATTTAGACATTATCCTTGACACAGTAGTAGGTTGAACATTTTTTCCTGGATGCCGTTCATTGAAAATGTTAGCTACTTGCCGGTATGGTGTATTCTCACCACATATCAAAACTATTTCTATTCTTTCCTGAAGAGACAACATTATTGCAACAATAACTGTTAAAAATTTGACAAGTAAATCAACAACTTGACACTACCATAGCATGCATTTTGTTTGTCAAGACCTACTTAAAAATTTTATTCAACGTGATTAAGCATCCTTACCGCCCTAGTTAGTGTTTATAAATAATATGTAAATACTGAATATTGAAATTTTAATGTAATTTCAACTCTGGTTATTTAATTAATACTTATTGCAGTTTTTGAGTTGTGTCTGCTTTTTCAAAATTGAAGGTACTGATGTTTGTTTAAGAAAATAGCCTAGTGATTGAAACTTTGCACCAGTCATGTTAAAATTTTTAAAGCACAGTTTTAATTTCTCTCTAAAAATGTCCGTATTAGTAAAAATTCATCAGAAAAATAATATATACATAATAAACTCCATGATGAGTTTGTTATTTATACGAATTGATGACAATTAACCGAACTTGTTTTTTAAAATAAAAGGGATAAATAGTTTTTTGTACTTGTTTCTCATAGAAAGCACCCCCAATAGGTGCATCCTGCATGTCTTCCAACATAAAAGTGGCGTGTTGATGATGTTGACTTTCATAATTTTGAATAATTTCACAGTCCAATTGGGCTTATAGTCTTTTTCGAAAACGTGTTTCGCCTATCTGGTTTCGTACATCACCAACTTTGAATTTCTCCAGCCAGCTTTTTTCAGGTGATTTGTAATTTGTTTTCAGTTCGTTTTGGTGATTCTAGAGGGTTGTATGCCCGTTTTCGAGTGTCACAAAGCACCCATGTCGAACCGCCGGGCTACCAACCGAAAGTAGTGATTTTCATTGGATTTGAATAACTGGAGATCGAATCCATTTGGAAAAACGTTTTCAGGTAGTTCATACCATTTGAACGCCGTTCCCCAAATGAAAGAGTTCTTAAACAGTGAAGTTCAAAGTGTACTGAGTTGAATCTCAAACGATGAGCAGCTACAGTTCGTCGCGTATTTCTGATATGTACCGTTCTCAGTGGAATCAGAAGTATCTATAGAAGAGAGACAAATCTCCAACCTTCCTTCGATGTTCCAGACTGTCAAGGTTGCAAGTGATGTTCGCGTCTCCAATCAGGTGGATGGCTCTTTACTGGATGGAATCCAGCAGCTTCAGGTTATGTTTGATGGCGGAGCTCCATACATGAAAACAAAATTCCAAAGAAGGTAAAAAAAAACTACTCCAAAGCGATGGTGGAACAGACTTTGGCAAAAAGACAGCAGGAACCCCGCAAAAAAACGATGCCGTCACAACCAGTGCTTGCACTACCCTACATCAGAGGATTATCGAAAAGGATAAGAAAAATTGGGTCTAGGTACAACATCAGAAGCTGCTTCAGATCCGAAAACACTATCCGTAGCAACCTCACGAAAACCAGGCCACCAAACACAGCCTGTGATTCCAAGAATTTCATTTACAGAATACCCTGTGAGTGCGGTAAATCCTATATCTGTGAAACTAAGAAGCCATTGAAAGTTCGCATTGTCGAGCTCAAAACATCCAGTGGTCCCAAGCTGTAAATCATATAAATGGAGGAACATTAGTTAAGAATGAAATTCAAAGAAGCCGCATACGTGTTGTCCAACAATATAGTCAGCCAAGCTATCGTAGAGATACGCAACATATGGAAACTCAAAATCAAGCGAAAAATGGCCAACTCCCGCCAAATGGTCATCTTCCGCTAAATCGGTAAAGCGGGAAAAGGAAAGCGGAGATAAGTGAGTAAGTACTCGAATAACACATTGATAGTCTCCTCTCGGAGGAATTCGTCCAGTCATCACCCGAAGACGTTTGTGGATACAAACAATTAAAACGTCGTGAAGTAACCTGGCTTGAAATATCTTAATGTTTTATTTTTATTTTTTGTTCTATTTTCCATTTTTACTTGTATTTCATTTCACTGTTATTTCATTTCAGCGTTTTTTTTACTCAATGTAATCGTTATTTTCATCTATTCTTTTTTAATTTTTCTTTCAGGGATTTAAAATCATTTTATATAATATCAAACAATGTAAGTTCTAAATAATTAAATTCATCATGAAACATTGTCAATCACATTCAAACATTAAAAGAATGATGTGTACAGTTTTCTGGTTTGGAACAGTGTTCAAAGCTTTTGAGAAACAGCCTTTGCAATTTCAGTGACATGATTGTGCCAAAACATATTGGTGTCCATTTTAACCCCCAACAAACTAATCGAAGCAAACATCGGAATTGTCTGACCTGACATTATTTTATCTGGTTTGGAAACATTCATCTGTTTGGAGAAAACCAATGGCTGGGTTTTTGTGGCATTGAATAGAACTTGGCTACTTCTTTCCTAATTTAAAATCACTTCTAGATCCTCATTGAGATATTGAAGCTCCTGCTGCCAGTGAAGATGTGCATCCGCAGCCGATGTTCTGGAATCCAAATGTAATTGGATTCTTGGTTTTTTTCAATAAGTCGTTGACATACAATAAAAGGAGGATTGGAGACAATGTGAACCTGTGGAGAACACCAGCGTTGATGGTGAAATTATTCGAAAGATATCCATCGACGGCCACTTGCAGGAAACGTCCTTTCAGGAAGCTGGGGTGCCATACACAAAAATGACTCGAAAAGTCATGGCATTGAAGTTTGGCCAGCAAACCCTCATACCACACACGGTCAAATGCCTTAGCAATATCGAGAGCAACAGCTGTTGACTCTCCATGTTTCTCGATTGCGTTGTTCCAAATATGAGTGACATATTGGAGACGGTCGCCTGCTGATCTTTGTTTCCGAAAGCCATATTGATGATCGGTCAAGATGTAGAAGCCTTCCAAATATCTGAGGATATGGTTTACGACTTTCTCCATGATCTTTTTATATCACTGATAGCAAAGCAACTGGTCTATAGTTATTTGGAAGAGCGTTCTTGCCATTTTCGGGAATAGGCTGAACGCGAGCAACCTTCCAACAAGAAGGTTATTCAACCACTTTCTTGTAAGACAGGTTGAAAAGTCTGCAAAATACTGATGCCAGTTTATTTGCGCACTTTTCAAGTACGATTACGGGCACTTCATCAAGACCAGACGCCTTGTTGATATTGAGCTATTTCAAAATTCGCCTGACTATACGCTGTCGAAAAGTAATTTCCGGCATTGTGGTATCTAGTGTGGGAATAGTGGGTGGTGCTTCTCCTAGGAAATTGCCTATGAAATGGAACGCAGTAGTAGATTTGCTTTTTCTAAAGCTGCAGTTGCAATTGAATCATCCGCTTGTGTTAGTGGTGGAATAGTGGATTTCGTGAAGTTTTGATCAACAGCTTTAGCTATCGACCAGAAGGATCTAGACCCGTTGGGATTGGCAAGAAGTTTATCCCTAATTATCTGATTGTGAAGTTCTATGCTTTCATTTATTCAAAATTTGCAGCTGTTGCGAGCATTAGCAAACCTAGTTCGGTGTTCGATACTGGGATTTTTGCGCCACTGTCAGTAGGCAAGATTTTTGGAGGCGACAGCTTGCTAGCAGTTTTTGTTGAATCAAGGTTTGCCGTTAGAAGGTCGTTTCATTGAAAAAGGAATATATGCATCTATAAATAAAAGTATAACTTCCGTAACTTCAAAAGCACAAATCTTCTGACTACAAATTAGTTTGTGGTGTCCCAATGGAGACCATACGGTGACTTTGAAAATTTCTGGATTGTTTGTTAGGTATAGACTAGCATATTCTCTATCACGCTCAACAGTCCTGGTTGGCTCCTTTATAATCTGAGTAAATCCGCTGTTCATTGCAAAAGCCTCGGCGATCTTGTTCGTCGTTGACATTTGAAAATTTGAACCATTCTATATTGTGGACATTGAAGTCACCGAATATGAAAATTTCGGCACTGGGATGATTGATTTGCAGGAAGTCAATGGTGTTTGCAAGTGAAGATAATAGTTTCCTATATTGTATATCGCTAGGTGGTCGATAAACAAAACATATGAAATTGGTGAACTTCTGTGATATTATTTTGAACCACGTATTGTATGTATCCGCTACGCTTGTCAAAATTGTTTTCATTTCGGCCTAGGAACCATTTTGAAGATACCCCATCATATACGCGACCGTATACTTCATCGATTACCTTGTCCCCAATATCTTTTAATGTACGATTGAGATATCGAATATTTATCGATATATTCTTCTGAAACTTTTTCATTCATGCCTGACGCAACATTGTTGTCACCTTGGTCGTCTTCTGCATCTCCACTAAAATGGTTTTATCATCATCATCCTCATCTGAACCTACAACATACACGAGGGATTGGAATGGAGTCGTTTTCAGGCTCATTTACTATCTCTTGTTTGAGTTCATTTTGTGACTCACTTTCAAACGGGGTAGTAGCTAATTGTGTTGTTGTTTTATTCTCTATTTTCCTCAAAGGAAAAGAAAGATGTTTAAAAAATGTTTGCAATGACTCATGTTCTTCGGATTTACCCAATTTAAGGGGTAAATATTTTTTTCAAATGATGCGTGCAATTTCGTTAATTTTATTCTTTCGAGTAACATCAACTTGTTTGCTCAACGGTTTCATGAGGGTGAATGGTAATACATCACACCCTGTGTACACTTATATATTTGTCGAATCCTTGACGATAACGTCCACCATTCGTATTAAATCTTCTTATATTATTACGGTTCCATATCGATGTTGCCAACATTCGGCACACATTCTCTTGAATCATCCCTTTTCGTTTAACGCTACCTGGAATATTGAAAGATATGCGTTTTATTCATAACAATTATATAGAATAATTATAGATCGTTTGAACTAATATTGTTTATCAATACCAAATTTTCTATTTATTCAACAGCTGTTGAACAATAACTACTGAGCAAAAAATACTGCGTTATGACAATTATGGAACTATCATTTATGATAGCAATTGTATTTGACGTCTTTCTGTTTGTTGGTTTCACTAGAAACCAACCTAAGTATTTCACGCTGTTTCATTTCTATTTAGATTTCTATAAATTGATGGATGTAGCCGTTACTATGTGGTAGGAGATCATGATGAAAAGAGAAATGAAAATTTCTATGTTTTTTACCACTTTTACTTGTAACTAACGTTACTGCAGTTTCGTCCTATATGGACATTTTCAAACTTAAACAATGAACTTATGGTGTTTAAGTTTGAAACTGCAGTAACTAACGTTACTGCAGTTTCGTCCTATATGGGCATTTTCAAACTTAAACAATAAACTTATGGTGTTTAAGTTTGAAAATGTCCATATAGGACGAAACTGCAGTAACGTTAGTTACAAATAAAAGTGGTTAAAAACATAGAAATTTTCATTTCTCTTTTCATTTAGATTTCTGTTCCACGTTCACTAATTCAATGATATTTATATTATATTCAATAGAGTAGCGACTTCCGCTTGAACATCTCATATTCATTTATTCGTTATATAATATATATGCATTTCATTTTTTCCATTCTTCATTCCTCGTCATTTTATATGAGCATATATTTTGGCTGGCGCCCTCTCACCATACATACTCGTAACTACCAAACACCTCAATTTTTCAATCAGATCCCAAAGACTCTTTTACACGCCATGGTTTTTTTGAAGACCAACCATAAGCACTACAGGAAAATCCTTAAGGCGCTCTGGAAGCGTTTCCTGTGTGAAAGTAGCGATTCACATTGGATTCGAATCGCTGGAGACTGAATCCATTTGAAAAAACGTTTTCAGGAAGTTTATTCCATATAAATGCAGTTCTCCAAAATGAAGAGTTCGCAAACAGTGAAGTTCAAGATGTTCTCAGTTGAACCTCAAAACGATGAGCAGCCACAGTCCGTCGAGTATTTCTGTTATGTACCGCTCTTGGTGGGATCGTATGTGCCAAGACACTTGAACACTTTCCGTGAATGTATCTGAAGAAGAGAGATAAATCCACAACCTTTCTTCGATGTTCCAGACAATCAAAGTTACGAGAGAGATTCGCGTCTCCAATCAGGCGTATTCTTTGCTGGGTGAAATCTAGCAGCTTCAGGGTATGCTTAGGGGCGGAGCTCTATACATGAAAACAATACTTCAAACAAAATCTGGTTTGAGCTTCATAAAGCATCACACGTTGCTGAGGTGTATACCGTTTTCTGGTTCGAAACAATGTTCCAAGCTTTTGAGGAGAATCCTTTGCAATTTCAGCGAGATGATTGTGCCAATACATATTGGCGTTTATTTTAACCCCTCAACAAACTTATCGAAGCAAAAAGTGGAATTTTCTGCCCTGACATAATTATATCCGGTTTGGAGATATTTATCGTTTTGGAGAAAACCGTTGATGAAATTGATGTTGAAAATATTTTTCCGTATTTTTTTCGTAGTACGAGTACGCTTCTGATGGATAGTCTGCATGATGTCCTCGACAGAAGAGAAGTATATCTGCAAGCTTATGCAGATGACCCTGTCATCTTGGTAAGGTCCACGTCGGGAAAGGTAACTTAAAATATCCTCCAAAGCACGATGGAAGTTGTTTACAGTTGGTGTCTGAGGGAGCAGATATCTGTCAACCCCAGCAAAACTGTGATNCATTTCATTATATGTATATTGATTGAGGCTGCAGAAAAAAATTATTCTAAAGTCTACAGTGTGACATATCAAATTGTTTTTTTTAATTGAACACCCTGTACTTCGTTACACTTTCAAATGGATCAGAAAAAAATAATATGATTTCATATGTGGTTTTATGTACCGTTCTCGAGTTATAGATTTGTTTTTATGAAAATGCTAGGTACAATTGAAAACTAAATAACATCGTAATGTATAGAAATCATTCCTTTGTATTTTGATAAAACGTAAAAGAAGTTTCGAACTACTAATTTCAATAAAACTGGTTTCTCAATATTGTGCAGAATGTTCAAAAATCATTGTTACTTTTTCATAATTTGGAACAAAGATAACTTCCCTATTTCGAATAGAACACCCTGTATTCACACTTTTCCAATACCAGAACAAAAATTACGGTCTGTCGACGCACGTTTTGCTAACCAATTCAGCGTCCTCAGGAGATTATTATGACTTCTGTCAAATATAAAATTCAATTATCTTTCATTTAATTTTTGTGGTCCCCTATGCCTAATCTAAATAGTTTTTCGGATATTGGCTCTTTCAAATCGTAGTTATTATTTCAATGCATTATTTGAATCGAGATAGCTTTGAAACGACATTTATTTGATTTGCCCACAGAATTCTCTTTGACAGTTATTATACTTCACTTCATCGAAAATGTATACTATTAACTGAAGTGACGTTATCATTACCATTCATATTCTGACAGGTTTTTTCTCGAGCAGATCACTATTATGATCTCGAAAAACATCGAATTGAATTACGAAAAGGGACGTACTTCAAAGGTCATTGAAAAGGTGTACGGAAACCAAAAAATGCTCCAAGTATTATTCAGATTTTTGTTTCCTTTGTTTTGTGCTGTATTTTTCAAATAAAAAAATTTAAAAAAAGGATTTTTGAGTACTCCACTTTCTTTTGGCAAAGACAATTCGTTGAAAAATGGCGTTTTCAACTTTTTTTTCAAATACCAGCCTGGGTCACGAAAACATCAAATGATTTTTTCTCGTCATAATAATACAGTGAATAGTTCAAGTTGAGTGAATATGAAATGAGTTCGTATCGCCTGACATTGAGAGATGTAAGGAACGTTCAGAATAGATTATTGAAAATTATCTAACGGATCAATTTCGAGGTGAACATGATTCTACAGAACATTTCAATGAAAACTTCAATGTTCTAGTTGATGATTTACTTTTGGATGCATCTGAGTTGTCAATCCTTTCAATTTCAGTGGCAATTTCCTAGCAAATGAGTGAAATTCTATTACATGCAACTCTCACTTTGTGTTTGAGATGGTTGATATCTCTACTAGGTGTCGAAGAAACTTCTGAATCTGTAGAGTAGTGAGGGTGAGTGTAGACCCACAGCACTTAGGCCACATGTGACCCATTATACATCCTCCCGAGGAGTTGTCCTCCTAGGTCATCGTCCATCCTGCCCTTTCCAGGAAGGTGGACAGGTCACTAGGAGACATCTTCTTTATATTGGCAGGTGAAGGCCAAGACTCGCCAAACACGTACTCTCTTTGGCAACCTTGAGGTTTTGGAAGGTGTAGCGACATTACATTACATTACATTACATTACTGTCGTTGCGCGGATTCTTCAACCTTCTTGGGGTTGCCTCCGTGGAGGTGCACAAGTGAGGAAGCTTTCCTGCACGGGCAGCCAGTTTCTGGCTTTTATTCAAAGCGGAAATCTTGACGCCCGCCACAGGAAGTGCTCTTGCCATTGGAGCTGAAGTGGGGGAGGATGAGGATGCACTTATAGTTGCTGTCACTCCTGCCTCCTCCACTCTCTTTCTCCTGTTGGTCTCAGCGCCGCAAATGCGCTTACGCCTTGGCCTTTGTATTACATCACGAGGTGATCTGCTATGTCCAGCCTCATTCCAAGCGGTAGATTAGGGTAGACATTTCTGTTCATCCAAAGCCACCGCCTTAGATTGAGGTGAGCACTTCTCTCCAGCCTCGGAATTAGTTTTTGTTGTTTCTGTTTCTGTGTTTATTTCATTCATGTGTGTCCCCACGAGTAGCAAGAGAAGAGTTGACCACATCTGACAGAGCCCCGCATTACCAGAGGTAGGCTGATTACAATGAGGTTTCGCCCAGTTCCTCAAAGGGATCGTTCGTAACCGTATATCACCCTGCGGTCATTCAGCTGTCGGCACGATTCCTTACACCTCAGCATGAGTGAGCTGGTCCACGGTGGCATGTTTTGCATAGGCTTTTGGAGAGTTTCAGTTCCCTTCACCCTACTTATTTCTGCCACTGACCAGGAGTCCGGCGACCCCGTCCGTAAGGCCACATTGGCTTTCTGGACAGAGCCTCTAGTCTCCTGGCCGTTCCCCCATCCGCCACCTGGGGACCCGCCCGATAGGTAGCCCAACCCACGGGGTCGAAGAAACTTAGATTTTTGCATATCTCTAAACAAACAAATCTGAATGAGTGAGGTTTGGGGATCAAGCTGGCCAGGTAATTGGTCCATTTTTTCAGTAATATTGCATCTGAGTGTTTCCTTACTATTGCTGTATCATGGGGAGGTGATCCGTCAAACCATCTGTTAAAAAAATCTGTTTAAAATCTGTTTTTCCGTTATTCAGCTGTCGCCCCCATACGAACGACAACTCTCAGAAGTTGAGAAACTTGTACGAGCTAAGGACTAACGAGGTCTTACCTTTTAATGTGTAATTCCTAACACGGTTGCAGAATCATCCAACTTCAACCAGATGAATACTCTCCAGATAAATTCGCCTCTGGTCGAGGCGAAAATCGAATCCTAGGCCTTCCGATCGTGAGTCGGGCGCACTACCACCGCGGCCAATTCCACAACAAGTCTAGTTGAAAATATTGTGTTGCACGGAGGATGTTCAGTTGCAATTCATCTGAGCAGCGTGAAACTCATTGGATGAAAAATGTAGATACATTTTACCATTCAAATGCTCATCGTGACCTAAAATGTTTGTTCCAAAAATTTGCAACCAAACATTTATTCCGATTTTTTCTGGAAATTGGTTTCTCTATGTAAATGTTCACTTGTATTATTTCACATACAATGAATGTATTTACTGAACCAATCATTGTTGATGAATTTTGAGTCGCCCGTCTATATAATTTCCTCACAAATATTTCCAACTTTCCTATTTCTACGGTTACGTCTATTCCATGAATCGTACTCTTCTTTCGTAATCCTTTTCATAAAGGTATTCTGTTTTTATCCTTTTGTAAGATATTTTTGTCAGAATTCATAGAAATCCCTAGATCGTGAGCGATTTCTCGTAAAGAACAATTTTGATTAGAAATATTTTTGTAACTTATCAATCCTCAGTTGAAAAAATGTTTTCCAACTTTTGTCAATGTTCATACAGTGATATTTGATTACCGCAGATATGCATTACGGTACTCACACTTCCAGTAACAGCAAACTTTCGTACAGTCTCGTACAGTCTTATGTTTTAATATCAACACAGAGGATTTGGAGCTTTAATAACTTCTAATTATTATATGCGAGCACTTTCGATAGTAGACTGTGCCATCATCTCCATGGCTCTACTCAAACAGAACGTTCAGACAGCATCTCAGAAAATTTCAGATGAAGAAGTACAGCGAGGTCACCCTGTACATGTATAGAAATCCGCAGACTTGACAGAGAACAAGTACAAAAGAGTGGAAATTCAAATTTCAAAATTTGTGTACTAAATTTTATTCATTTTCAAAAAACAGACAACCGACATACGTTCTAAATTAATGTCACATGAAAGCAAAATGAAATTAGTCAAATAAAATTGGAAAAGACATAATCGACTTATTGTAGATATTCAGAAATGATGAAAAGTTTTAATATTATCGTTGTAAACCATTTCCTTAGATACGGACATCAAGTGATGCTTATGAAGAATTTTGATGTTTAGACATAAGTGAGGTTAACCATTTCTGTACATAATTGTAAAGATGTATTTAANAGAAGGTGACTTTATTGTTCCTGATATTTCCAAGTATACTGGGTAGTGGTCGGTGATATCGATTTTGAATAATGCCGGGCTCAATAGTATGTTATGGTTCGCATTATTTTTACGAACGAAAATATGATCTATTATGCTTTGTGTATGAGACGTAACCCTGGTTGGCTTATTGATATAGGAGAAGTAACCATTTTCAGCAAGGATGTTGAGGTATTCATTAACAGAACCGGAATTTTCATCCATCAAATTAATGTTTATGTCACCTATAAATATGTCAATATTATTTTTTTTCAAATCATAGATGTAGTTTTTTATGTCGTTCAGATAAATTTGTGTATCAATGGAGGGTAATTTATAAGATGCTGTTATTCCAATCTCAATACCATCAATAGTCGATGAAATTTGTATTAATTTGGTTTCAGTTAGTGACATTATTTCGACATCAGCAATAATATAATCCTTGATGTATACCAATAGACCATCATTCTGATTTACCTTTGAATTGTTGTAATATGCTGAATAACCTGGTATTGAATAATCACTTACCGACTCGACATTCCATGTTTCCGATATAATTATTATGTCCATATGCTTATTCACCTCTTCTAGATAAATAAGGAGTTCATCAAAATTTTTGTTAATGCTTCTGATATTAAAATGAATAACGGCCAACGCACTCTTCATATTCCCTTTTCCATCAAAAAACACCCGAAAATCATGATATTCTTGTGTTTCAATTTCCTTCTGATTATCTAAAATATCTAAAAATTCTATCATTCTGTATTGAATACTCAAAATGAAACTGAAATATAGTATTCGAGTAGAGACGTGTGTGTATATAGTAATAATTGAATAATCTAATATTATTCGAAATGAAGATAAAAAATAACCTAACAATAATGTACATAAAACAAAATATAGTTTCTTGGTAGGCTAATGAAAATAACATTGTTCGAAATCTCCTAAGTTCCTGTTGATAAAGTGTGATTACTTATCTTATTACTTTCTATAAAGAAATTTAGGCTACTGATTATTGAATAACATTTTGGTTATTCTAAAGAAATCACAGGAAGTGTATTATTTAGTTTCATTTTCTTCTGCACCAAATAATTTATCAAAATCCTCATAAGACTTTAAAATACATATTTTATTATTATAATTGACAAAAATTTGTCCTTCGTAGGTCCACACGTTTTGCAATGACGTTTTTTCAATAGCTTTATTAAAAATGTTCAACCTAATATTTGTTAAATCTTCCCTTACAACGATTCCGGTTCCTTTCAAAAACTTTTTCTTGTCATAAATTATTTGCTTCATCCCATGGGTTCCAAATCTCATAAAAACTCCTATTGTTTTTCCTCGGATTCTGATTTTTTTCCAACTCTATAGCATAATTCTATATCCGCACTATTTATCTTGATTGCCATTTTCGTATTGAACAGTTTGATTATGCCTTCTCTCAAATTTTTTCATCAGTTTCCTTGTTATTGAAGATTCGTAGGTTGTTTTTCTTCATGCTTTATTCAATATTGTCAAGTTTTTTGTGTATCACAGAATTTTCATTAATGATTTTTCTTGTAGTACCCTTGAGATTGTTTATTTGGTTTTCATAGTGTTGTTTTACCTCTTTCATTTCCGTTTTTAGTTCGTTGACTTTTTCTTCTACCATTGAGCGTTTTTTATCGATGGATAACGTGACCGCCTCGGCTACACTATCGGTGATTGTTTTTATAAATGTCCGGTCTCTCAGGAACTTCGACATGGCATTATTTACTGCCGATTTTATTTCATCAACAACATCTCGCGTTAGAAGCATTTTCTCAGATTGCACTTTTCACCAGGGTGTGATACTACTTCCTTTCTACAAGTACACAACTTTCCAGATTTTTTTATCTTAATTTACACACAATTTGTAATGATATTGTAGGAGCAATCGAACACACGACTATTCACAACATGCCATGTTGCCACATCCCCAAAATTGAAATATCAATATAAAATGGATATATAAAATGATCCATGTAAAAACAAATTGTTTTTCCCACCTTCATTCCCAGCAGACATCTCATCAGAATGATCTCGTTCTTCAGTACTATCACTATCCATTTCCGAATTAAAATTTACTTCGTGAATTTCAAATCAGCAAAACCAAATGAAAAATCGTATTTTGTTCTTACTTTATAGGTTGATGTAGATGGAATATCAAGAAATGTTGACTCCGTACTGACTGTACTCTCCGTAGTGTCAGGTTTAGTTGAATTTGAATTAATTGTTCTTTTGTTTCTCTTTAAATATATAAGTTTCCATAATGAATACGATTTCGGATGTTCAGCAGGAAATTAAGAACTTATGATTTGAAAGTTTTACAAAAATGTTATTTTGTTTGAGAATGTGATGTAGCAGCATATTTTAATTTTTCCTTTTCGCGTAACTTTCACTAAGAACAACAATTTACAAAAGGAGGGGGGGCGTACTGCCCCCCTTGCCCCCCGTGGCTCCGCCACTGCCCGGGTGCACTGCACCCCCTACACTCTAGGTAAAGTCGCTTCTGCTAGCGGAAACTTTAAGAGACTACGTTTAGATACTTGCGAACAGGCCTGTCGTAATGAAGAGGTACCTCATCTTGTTGGAACGTTGAGAACTGATTTGAGTTTGTCAGTCATCCGAATCGGTACAGAGACAGAAGTGGTCTCATAGAATAGTCGACTGGATCACCTGATATGACGTCTCTAGATGCTTTAAAAAAATGTTACTTCGGTAGTATATGATATACGGTCACAGTGCATTCCAGAACACGTATACCGGAAAAAAGGTGCTTGCAACGTAATTACCTCAGGAACATTTCGTAATATAGGACTTTAAATTTAGAGAGATTTTCTCTATATTTCTAATATTTGTCTAGTGGGAATCTAACAATAGTTACTTGAATAGTGTTACTTGAATAAGTTATTGATTTTCTTCAGGTCAATTGCATCACATGTGTAATGTAGAGAATAAATTTATTAACAGAATCCATTATTGTCGGGGTCCAACCTGTTTTTGAGGAATGTATAGATATTGAAAGCGACCAAAGGGGGCTTTTTCCCAACATACTGAAATAAATTACCCAACTGAGAATATTGTTTAATAACTTCAACATTCAGTAAAAGAGCACCGCCCGCGAAGTTCGAGAGAAAGATAGCCACTTCAAAAAACAGTCCAACTGTGACAACTTCAACCAATAAAAACTATAGTCCACTTTCCCAGTGAAGATCGCCCAGAAAAGGAAAACTTACGAAAGGAAGGAACGAAGGGAAAATGTCCAGATAGGTGCGATTTACCTTGTTTTGACTGTGTTATCAATCAATTCCAATATTTTAAGTGTTCAACTAAATATACAAATCCAGAAAAACTGATATGGAATCATTCGAATTTTCATGAACTGAAATCAAAAGTACCTCATATAAGAGTTCAATTCAGTAACAGTGTGATTAGCATGAACAATTCATTTCCATTTCAATTTGTTCATTATGAAATTATATGATTGAAAAAAAAAAGATTCCAACTACGTAATAATATACACTAACGATCCATCCAATTTTTGTTTTAAATTGAAAATATATCTTTATTTCACAATACATCAGGTTTTTTTGCCACTAATATGAACAATTTCAAGTAAGAATTAAAAACTTTTTTTCCGGTATTTTCACATTCAGTGACCCAGTTGAGGTTATTATTTTTCATTTTTCCTATATAAAGGCTTTTATATTCTTCAACATCTTCTTCAGGAATTTCATTTATGACTGGATTGATGCTGAAAAACATATCTGAAAAATATAACAGTTTAATATTAAAAACCCAATCAAATGAATAACAAACCTTCGAAGGCCTGCTCACTAGGGAAAGTATAATTCCAGTTTTCTACTTCAAAGTGGTAATCTCTGAACTGGGATTCTTTCAAGACTTTTTCGTACTCGCCCAAAGGATTTTCATGGAAGTGGAACGGCGATATCAATTTTTCATGTCCATATTTGCCCCATTTAGGATGTTTCGACAAATAATCGTATATTTCGTCAGCTGACGATCGTTCGAAAAATATTAAAAATATTTCCCCTCCGGGCTTAAGCATCTTGTATAAATTGGAAAAAGCTTGTCTGGAAAAAAACAAGAGCCAATGCATATCATTAAACTGAATACAGAAATAATAATAATGATTTCAATAATAATAATGACAATATTATGAGCATCTGCTCAGATGCCTTGCGGTACTCGACAAAATAGTGGGATGCATTGAACAACTGATACCACTCTGGCCACCAGACCACCATATCATTTGGTCAAGCCAGAGTCCAAACAGGGTGGGTCACTTTCAGAAGGGGTGTATTTCAAGGCGATTCCCTCAGTCCTCTTCTACATCTCACTATTGTCATTATCCGTTGCGCTCAGAAATACTTGAGGGTATAACTGTGGCACCCATAATTTATCAAAAT
>NW_019292955.1:9021-43536 GCF_000500325.1 Leptinotarsa decemlineata | reverse complement strand
GGATTTATCATTCAGAAACTGTTTTCAATTTTTTGGGACAAATTTTAAGTCTTTCTACTCCTCCATGATCGAAGAATAATGTGGGGAACTTTCAATAGAAGGGACGAAGAAATTAACTACAGTAAAAAGTCTACTAGATTAGTGGTCTTAGATATAGCCATGCTTAGCAAAAAAATTAGGAGTGAAAATAAGTAAGATGCTATGATGAGAAAAACAGATTTTCTCTGAAACTATTGGAATAAATATTTTACCAAAACGATAAAATACTGCATAACTCGAAATCAACAAAATATAAACCTCACCGGTACACAATCAAAAACAAAAGTTACTGGTCCAATAAAAAATGATAATGACGAGCTTTCAACCGACTATAAAGATATAGCCAACGAATTCAATGACAAATTCGCAGGTATTCTCCATAGCCTTGACACTGACCACTTCATATAGCTGTCAGCCTCTGGTTTCTCTTCCCCGCATCTTACGTGTCTCAGCCTTGCTATCGCTTCGCATTTACAGAGCACATGCAGTGCGGTTTCTTCCTCTTCTTGACAGAACCTGCATTTGCATCTTCTGTCAGACCCATGTTGTTCATATGTTTCCTGAGTTGGCTATGCCCCTTTAGTAGACACACCACTACCCTTACAACCTCACGGTTGTGGTTTAGCAGGTCTTCCGTGAATCTAGGCGATGGTTTCTTATAAACTCTTTCGCCTGCCTCATTCCTGGAAACTTATTCCACCAATCTATCGATTCGGCTTGCGTACATGAGTTTACGGATGTCTTTATGCATGCTTTCGCTACCCCGCAGAAGGGTTCTGGGCTGATCATAGCCTTGGATGCGCCTTTACGGGTTTATATCATCGGCCTCCCCATTGCCCTTGTACTCTCATGTCCGGGTACCCAAGCTGGAGTGACCCTATTTCGGGTACTCAGCTCCTTGAGCGTGCTGAGACAGCTCTCCACCAGTCTTGAGAAGATTTGAAATGAACTGAGCGCCTGAATAGCCGCCTGGCTGTCGGAAAAAAATGGCAATGGTTTTTTTTGTGACCTTCTGCCTGTTCACTTCCTCTATACAGTGTTCGCTGGTTGCTACTTCTGCCTGGAACACAGTTGCATCATGTCCGAGGCTGAGGGCGATTCTCGTCTTTGCTCTGCCTCCGTATATACCAGCTCCCACTCCTTCTTAGGTCTTTGATCCATCTGTATACCAAGTTTCTTCTGCTTGTACCGGTGGGCCGTTTTGCCAGCGACACATAACTCAAGATAATACTCTTCTTTGACCATACGACCATATGACAAGAACTCCAGATGTACTAAGGAACGATAATCGGTAAAAGTGAGTAGAACCTTGAAATTTGATCGAACTTGGCGTGCTTTTTTGGTCTTGGTTCTTCCATTGAGACGATTGGATTTTGGTCTTGCTGTCAAAATCAAATACCTACAAATCATCACCAGTTATGTCCCATTCTAGAAAATCTGGATCGCCGTTGACGTTATTCAAAAATTCCTGAGCGATGCTCATGTGATGGTTTTTTAATCAAAATTGAGCAATTCTGCAACGAATTTCGCTACTACACACTGACAAATGCTTCACAATCTTAGAATATAATATCAATATCTTCAACTACTACAAAATGGCGGAACTTTCAATAATGGCCTGAATACATTGACTTTTAACTACATAATATGAGGTATTGAAGCTTGCGTTCAGTTCAGAAGACGCTCGAAATGGTTGCCTTGAACTTCTTGACATATGAATAGCCTATCCAATATTTCATGGCGAATATTTTCGAACACAGTAACATCAATATCTCTTATGATGCACTGTTCGGAATCTTTGGTGTAGTAATGAATATTACTGGAGTTTTTCCCAACACCAGATCGTTATTTTTAACACCACACTTGTTTCGATCACCAAGTGACCATCTTCAAAGAGAAAGATTAAAACTAAGGACTAGTGCGAGCTAATCCTATTTATGCTATAAAGATAACTCATATAGGTAAACCATCCAGGCGTACCAAGCATATAGGTATACCAACCTAAATTAATTTTACAATTATGCCTTATCTATTATTTTACAATATATGTTTATATAAAACAATTTTCAGCTATATAATAATTAATTTCAGAATATTGCCTATCCAAATTCATTTTTGCAATGTGTCCTTATGTAGTAATCAGTAAACCCAACAACATTACTTTATTTTATTACAACAAGCTATATAGTATGCTCTTTGGTATAGGTCCGTCATCGTTATTCATAATATTATTGTGTTTACTTATTTCTACACTCTCATAGGCATCTAGTTGCCTATTGTTATTAACTTGTCTAACTAATCTCAATGAACTGAAATATATGGAATGGTTTTGTTGCAAAATATGATGAGCGGCTGCTGATTTTTCAGGTCTTCCATATTTTAAGTGCGCTATGTGTTCCTTATATCTTACTTTAATAGATCTTTTTGTCTGTCCATAATATTTTGCATCGCAGTCGTTACATTCAATTTCGTGAATTCCAGACTTTTCCGAATTCTCGACTTTGTCTTTTGGACTTCCCAAAAGGCTCTGTAGTGTATTACTTGTTTTAAAAACCACCTTCATACCTAGTTCCTTGAAAATATTTCCAAAGTTTCTCGTATAGTGGTGGTATGGAACTGAGATGTATTTATCTTGATTTTTGTCCTTTCTGAAAGTCGAGATTTCGTTCATTCTTAACCTAAACTTCTTTTTCCTTATTATGTCATCTACAATACCTCTCGAGAAACTGTTAGTAGCTGCTATTTCCTGTATTGTACGTATTTATTTTGTGAACCTATCATGTGTTAGAGGGAAAGTCAAAAGACGATGCACTAAAAAATTCAACCCAGCACGTTTGTGCTGTCTACAGTGATGTGAACTGTCAGGAATATACCTGTACGTGCTTGTTTCTTTTCTAAATATATCTTGCAAAAATGAATTTGGATAGGCAATATTGTGAAATTAATTTTTATATAGCTGAAAATTGTTTTATATAAACATATATTGTAAAATCATAGATAAGGCAAAATTGTAAAATTAATTTAGGTTGGTATATCTGTATGGTTGGTACGCCTGGATGGTTTACCTGTATGAGTTACCTTTATAGCATAAATACGATTGGCTCGCACTAGTTCTTAGTTTTAATCTTCCTCTTTGAAGATGATCACTTGGTGATCGAAACACGTGTTGGTGTTGGGAAAACACTCCAGTAATATTCATCAATATCTCTACAAATATTTATTATTCTCTGCCGTATATCCAATATTGAAGCAGGTTCAGTTAGGTATAGCTTCGTTTCAAATAACCCCATAAAAAAGTCCAAAGGTGCCAAATTTGGCAAGCGGTCTGACCATTTTGTAGGATCTGGACGACTAGGAAAAGTAGTATCCAAATAGTTTCTCATTTGTCTGGAGTAATGTGATGGTGCTCCGTCTTGTTGGAATACAATATCCATATTGAATTCATTAGGATCCGCTTTGACGATTTCAGTGATGAGAGGGTCAACAGTAGTTTCCAGAATATTCAAATACAGTTCCTCTGTTGAATTTTGATCAATAAATAGAGGTCCTACAATATGATTTCCCAATATTTCTGCTCAAACGTTAATTTTTTTCAGATATTGGATATGTGTTTCCCAGAAAACGTGAGGGTTGATATCACTCCAATAACGGCAATTTTGTCTGTGAACATTGCCGTTTGAAAAAAAGTACATACGTCACTGAAACAAATGTTGTGGATATAGGTAGGATACCTTGCAATAGTTTCCGTCATGATTTCGCAGAATTATGTTCTTCGATCACAGTCATCTTCAGTTAATTGGTGTACCATTTTAATTTTGTATGGATGATACCTATTCCTCTTCAAAAGTCTCCACACAGTAGAAGGAGACACCTCACAAATATTCGCGATGAAATAAGTAAACTGTTCAGGATTTACTACCATCTCACCAATTATTTGCACTTTCTGTTCTTCCGGAATGGACGGATGACCTGGGGGCTTTTCGTTATGTACACTACCGGTAGTTGTGAATTTGGATACAAGTTCCCTCAAATATTTTCTACAGATAGGACGATTCGAAAAACGTTCATTGAGAATTCTTTCGCTCTCGTGAAAGTTAGGCGTCGCACTGAAAAAAAAAGTCGTCCTAATTTTTTCTTCCAATGGACGAGAATTGACCATGTTAGAAATTGTTGACGTGGTACCTTTCTATCAGTAAAACCGAAAACTAAATGAGAATATTCTAACTGAACAATGATGTTCATTGTCGTACTGACCATTTCTGTCGTTTTTATAAACAAAAAATGAACTTACCAAACTTTATTGGGTTGTTGGAATTGCCATATGGCAGATAAAAAGGAATATTTCTAGAAATATCGATATTAATGTGTTAGTCTTCAGAAAAATATTAAATGTTCCGCCTTTTTGTAGTAGGTGAAGATATTGACTTCATATTCTAGGGTTGTGAAGTATTCGAAACATTCTGAAATATGGTGAAATTTTTTACAATAATCTGGAACGTTCCGGAAGATGAAGGTATATACCAGATCATCATTGAGCGATCAAGTAAGTTATATGTTCACCTGAAAGGTGTATATACTACTGAAGAAATAAGGGTTTCAATTTTCGGCTTCCAGAAAATTCTAGAGAAGTCGAAGTATTCGAGAGCGAAGTACTGCTGGAAACTGTCTATTTGGAGAACACCTGAACAAAATAGGGCTATACAGCTGAGCCCTCAACTGCAAAGCAGCAAAAGGCCACAGACGGCTAGTTATTTTTTATCCGATATATTATAGTTCTTGATAAATTTGTCTGTTATATATTCAGGAATATTTCACATGCCACCTCCTCTTTAAACTGAGCCTCAAGTTCAACTTTGGTTTGACACTTTGATAAAAGAAATATATGGAATCTTGTTTTCTTAAATATTTGTTTCAGGTGTTGCTGTTGTCGATGTATTTCCTCTTAGAAACAACTTGTTCACCAAATCCTGGAAATACTCATCATCAGTAAGTATTATAAAAATTTCTATATTGGATCGAACCAAAATTAGTTTCAGTAAAAAAGTACTGGTTTTGGCGAGGAAGTGAGGAAAATGGTTACTTGTTATTCCTCATACCAGATCATTACTGTGGCTGTACATTAGTCAAAATATTTTTCTAATCCGCTCGATTCGTCGACCGGTACTCGACCATTACCAATAGTCAGCAATTGCTCAGAGAAATCTTCAGCAGATGTATCATCAAGCAATGCAACTCTCATGTTTGTTGTCAGCTGAAGTTTTTTCACATAGCGCCATAGATTTGATGATTTGAGGCAAGAGTTTATATCGTCGGCAGCCGTTGATCTTGTAATTACTGGCACTGTTTGGCGGAAATCGCCATCAGACAGTAAAATCATTACACCTCCAAAACATCTCGAGTCATTGCGTAGATCTTTCAATGTTCGGTTAAGTACTTCTAATGCACGTTTGTGGGCCATTATGCATTCGTCTCATATGATGATTTTCGATGCTGATAAAACTTTGGCCATTGCGGAGTTTTTTGAAATATAACATGTTGGTTCTTCAATAGTTTGACGATTTAAAGGCAATTCTAATGCAGAATGAGCCGTACGGTATCCTCTCAACAATGTGGCTGCTATTCCAGAAAAAGCATCTGCAAGCGCAATGATGGATCTCCCACGAACAGTAGCTAAAACTAATGACATCAGGAATGTCTTACCAGTTCCACCAGGGGCATCCAGGAAATATATACCACAATTTCCATCATCAATTGCCTTCATTAACCATTGACAAAATTACGTTTAGCTGTCATTTACCTTTTTTCGTTATTCCAATTCAGATGCGTTTTATAGTGATTTCTTGGTGACTTCATGGAAACGCGATCGAACGGGATGAAAAGTATCCTATGTTCCTCTCCTTGTTCTAAGCTACCTCTCCACCAATTTTCAACCAAATCGGTTCATCCGTTCTTGAGTTATAAATAGTGTAACTAACACCACTTTCTTTTATATATATATAGATTTTGTTTATTTATCGTTTTCTCTCACAACAATAACCCCAATATGTCTATCGGATTGAATAGACAACTGTTATACAACAATTTCACTTCCATTATATTTTTATTATTGAATGAAAGAGATGCGGAAATCTTGATATTCTCATCAACCATCTGTTGTTCTTTCATTGGTCGATTCGTTGGTATCATAGTCCGTGAACAAGAATGAATTTAAAATTTTTCATAAACTAGAAACAGAATTTCCAATACAACGTCATGAATATGGTAAACGGTTTCAGTTTTATTTTGATTTCAACTGTTATTTTTATGTCACTCTGCTACAATATGAAAAAACTAGGCAAACATTTGTTATGCTTAATTTCGGTCATATGATGGATGTTGTCTGCCAGTGGATCAAAATAGTTCTGATTAAATACGTTCGTAATGAGATGATCGTATGAATGATTTATCGAGTTAACGCAATCTATATATATATATAGAAAACTGAGAGTAAGGCAATTCTGAAAATTGATAGGATGGGTGAAGAAGTAATGAAGGATTCAACTGAAATATTATCGGTGAGGTGACGTTTGAGGTTTCACCAGAAGTGACGTCATTTTTGTTATTTTTATTGACACACCCTGTATTTCACCTCATTCTTGAATTCTACCCATGATTTGGATTTCAACTCATGCATCATACTCTATATTCAAAATGAACTATTTTCGAGTTATTCGAGTTTTTTAAAAAAGTGACAAATGCAGCCTCTCGAGCATACGTCATTTTTATGTAAATTAACATTTTTAAAAATATGCAGCTAGTGAATCGTGATGAATGAAGGTTGAACGGATCACGCATCATTTTCAAGTCCACTGAATAATCCACAGGGTGCGCAAAAACTAGGGTTCAATAAGTGAATGAGAAAAATTAAAAATCTCAACTTTTTCAAAAGGGAACCCCCATTTTCTTCCTCAAGGTTCAATTCTATTATGAAAATGAGCCCTAGTTATGATACACTTCTCTATACCCAAAACAATTTCGAAGATATTCCATTATATTTACATACTTTCCCGAAATGTTGATATTTCTAGTAGGCTGCTGTCCATCTTTCAACACAATGTTTGGTGACAAATGGAATGAAGTTGTTTATTGTCAGATTCGTACTCTCAGAAGGTACAATATGGTTCGTTTTCTTCCTCAAGGTTCAATTCTATTATGAAAATGAGCCCTAGTTATGATACACTTCTCTATACCCAAAACAATTTCGAAGATAGTCCATTATATTTACATACTTTCCCGAAATGTTGATATTTCTAGTAGGCTGCTGTCCATCTTTCAACATAATGTTTGGTGACAGATGAAATGAAGTTGTTCATTGTCAGATTCGTACTCTCAGAAAGTACAATTTTAGTTTTTTTGTAATTTTGTTCAATAACTGATATCTTTGTATAATATTTATGTATATTAGGAATTCTATTTCAAATAATTCTATTTCTATTTATTTCTATTACAATATGGTTCGTGCTGGTGATAATAATCACAATTTCTTTAACTTATTGGTGATTCATGGTGAATGCAATAAGGTGTTAACAAGAACTTGTGATCCTTATGCTACAGGGTATCCAGAAAAACCGAAACCACCTTCAGATATCATTAGAAGATTAATCTTCAATCTTACGAACTTTGGATCATTCGAAGGGAAAATTATCAAAACTAAAACGGTGGTTGACGATGAAGATGTCAACCAATTTCAAAAAATAATTCTGTACAAAGATATGAAGATCATGCAAAGAAGTAACTTTCAGCCACAAAGTGGAAGAAAAACAGCTATTTTTATATAAACATTGAATTACATGAAAGAAATATACTTTCAAATCAAATACTTTCATATGAACGTTGAATTACACGAAAATACTTTTCTCGATTCTGTTCGTATTCCAAACATTCGTAATGGAATCGAATCAGATATATTTCCCAGGATTTTACCAGTGCAAAGAATTATACTCTCAAGCTTCTGAGTTCAAGAAGTTTGTTAACAATTTTCAACTTCGCAACTTCGCTAAACCCAGCGGTAAGTGGTGATCCGCAGGGATCTGTAATTGGCCCACTATTATTCGAAATATCTATTTGCAATCTCGTAAGTGAATTTCAAACTAATGTCTCCCTCTTTGCTGATGATACAAAATTGTATGCAAACTCAAACCTGGATAGAAATATAATAGCCAATGATCTTTAGCGAATAAAAAAGTGGTGTCAAAAGTGGTTGTTGGAGCAAAGGTGCAGTGGTCTTCATTTTGGTTCTAATAACATAGAAGAGCAGTATCATATTCATGGCGGTCCTTTGAAACCCTAAAGCACCATAAAGGCTATATGATAACTATTTCTTAATATATCTCCTGAACTGTTATCCAAAATACATGAAATATACAGTAGAATAATCCTCGATTATACTTTGCCAGTTTGGAATTCTCACATTGCCAAAGACATATGTGTTTTTGAGCAAACCTAAGGACGTATCACCAAGTTGTTCCCACAAATGCGTGACCTATCATATAATTGTCGCCTTGAATTACTTGAATTAACTTTTCTTTCCGGTTGTCGACTACGGGGTGGTTCCTAACACTGTTTCACTAATATTTTTTGTGAAATCTTCCACTTGAACAGCATTTATTTTGTATAGATGATCTCAAACTTTATGCCTCTGGACAAAGCGATCTTCACCAGTCCTTGAGGGTGGTGTGCTTGCCATTCCAATCTCACTCCAATTGTTTGGAGTAGTGAAGTGGACTCGAGAGGAGCTGTATCAACTCGACGTAAAGACCTGAGGAAGGTTGCATCTTCATAGGAGATTGCATCCCAAGCCAACACTGAGGTCTTGGACTTTGGAGTGTCTACATGACAAAATGCTACCGAATGAAGCCTGAGAAATCAGGATTTTGAGCATTTCTCTTTAGGGCAGCTGTGCGAGCAGCTGATGAACTTGGTTTAGTTTTTGACACTGAACAAGGTGATCGCAACTCTATCACCGAGTTGAAACTCGTTCAGCTAAAAGTCGATATGGAAGCCGCAGAGGTCATTTCACTTCCATGGCAACATGAAGATAAGCTAAGAGCCTGCCTTTTTCAACAAAATTGAAGACTGAGGGGTTTATCATGGCTTGCCATGATGGTATTGACGAGACGGCCCGTATTGCCCAACGCTCAGGGAGATACTGAATCCGTTGTGGGGAATGAGTAGTGCTGAATTTTTAGGAACTATTCGTTTCCTACCCTCAGGCTCATACGAGCTGATAAATCTGATGTAGTTCTTCTCGACCATCAGATCAAGACAATAGTAAGAACGATGAAGATAGCACAGCATATAGAAAGTTGAAATTTGAATACAAGCAAAAAATTAAGCAATCTAAATTGGAAAGTAATTCGGAATACATAGACCAATCTAATAATAAGCAGAAAGCAGCCTGGAATGTTATTAATTGCAATAGAGAAAATAAAAATAAGTGTACAGTCAAGTCTGATATATCTGCAGATGACTTCTCTCAATGCTTTGTGAATGTAATCGATAATCTGATGACGCAGTTTGCGAATAATAGAGACAATGACNATGCTCTTCCCACTGATCTAAAAGACGTAGCCCTGAATATGAGTCAATTCAAAATTAAAATCAAAAAAAATTTTATTGCAGAAAGTTTTTACTCATTCGAAGAATACTTTGATTTCTTTTTATATTCAAAAAGATAAGTATGTACATCTCACGAAGTCTGATGGATGTAATGTTACTGTTACCCTATGGTGTATCTAATAATTTAATAATTAATAGTGTAATTCTATTTATGTACATGTTAATGTGTATATACCTACATAAGTTATGTGTGTCTGGTGTACATGTATGTGTGTGTTCTTTTGAGTTTAATCAAATTATTGATTTGACGTATGTAAAAACACTTTGTGTAATGGCATGAATAAATATCTATCTATCTATCTATCTATCTATCTATTTATCGTGGAGTTTTCAGCTCCTGGCGAAAAGAATGTAGTCCATAAAGAGAAGAAAAACGAATAAAATATTGAGATTTTCTCCACAGACCACAGTTCTGATTATTGAATTCCTTAGTGGAAATATGCCCTCTACTGGCTCACTGCGCTTGCAATGATCACTCCACGGTGTGGAAAGTGTTCATTGATTGATAATTCTGTTGCACCCTTCTGAATATATTCAACTTCAGTTTGAAAAAATATCAACAAAAATATTAATATTGATCCCTGTCGCCTGTTTCATGGTTATAGGTGAATACATTTGTATCCTCATTCAATATTGGTGATCCATACGGGTTGTGTATTTGTTCAAGCCCTCATACTATTTGTGTTTCTAGGTTTTTGTTTCGCTAGACTATCGACAAAAACTCATACACTGAATCAAACTCATCGTTCAGAAGAACCGCGAAAAACAGCAATTACATGGAAATGACATTTTAAATAATGTCATTATCTGCCTAACAATAACTTTCTTCGTCTATTCGCAGCAGACGCATCAATTACGTTCGCGTGGCTAAAACTTTTTTTTCACCGTCCATTGAGCGAAGTCATTACATCCTTCAGGAAGTCGTTTTGTTTCTGTCACTTGGCACACCCCACTTCGTATCTCAAAAATATATATGTATATAGGAAAGTTTTGCGTCGCTCAGTGTATCTCAAGTAGAAATCGTGAGTTAAAATTTCTTCTCGACTCGTTTTCTTGTCGAATATGGAACTGATCAGAGTAAGTACAGTTTCACTTGTTTAATGACATCGCGAGGTGGTTTTATTTCCTGGTCGTGCAGGAACTGGTTTTCAGCAATTTAGGAAATCAAGTTTTTTGTCGGGAAGGAATTAACCTAGTTCAGAGTATCAGTTAGGCGAGCTTTTTCTAGGATCTGTGGACAATGTTAGTAGTGCAACACACTTGAAAGGTTGACAGTTTTACAAGGTATGTTCAAAAAATAAGGCGAATTTTCATTTTTCTCAAAAAATATTAATTTATTCACTAATTTCAAATTTGTTTTTTCCAAAATAGTCCCCCTCAGATAAAATACAATGATGGTAGCGTTTTTTCCAATACTTCAAGCAGTTATCATGAGCACTTTTTGATTTGTCCTTGATATCTCTCAGCAATTCGGTTTTGATTTCCTCAATTGTCTCAAAACGCCGCCATTTCATGAGTTTCTTTGATCTTGGGAACAGAAAAAGTCACGGGAGGCAAAATCAGATGAATACGGTGGCTGAGGCATGACTACGATGTTGTCTTGGACCGAAAGTCACGAACAAGCAATAACGAATGACCAAGTGTATTATCGTGATGCAAAAGTAATTTTTTTTCCACCTTATTTACGTTTTCCACATAATGATTTTTACAAGCGACGCATAGATTGCCTGATTTAATGCGACCTTTTCAGATCTATTGTGATGCTCCTTGGTTGTTACAGCTCATTGTCTCGCTTGATCTTTCGATCAGACTCCATAGCCTTGACACTGACCACTTCATATAGCTGTCAGCCTCTGGTTTCTCTTCCCCGCATCTTACGTGTCTCAGCCTTGCTATCGCTTCGCATTTACAGAGCACATGCAGTGCGGTTTCTTCCTCTTCTTGACAGAACCTGCATTTGCATCTTCTGTCAGACCCATGTTGTTCATATGTTTCCTGAGTTGGCTATGCCCCTTTAGTAGACACACCACTACCCTTACAACCTCACGGTTGTGGTTTAGCAGGTCTTCCGTGAATCTAGGCGATGGTTTCTTATAAACTCTTTCGCCTGCCTCATTCCTGGAAACTTATTCCACCAATCTATCGATTCGGCTTGCGTACATGAGTTTACGGATGTCTTTATGCATGCTTTCGCTACCCCGCAGAAGGGTTCTGGGCTGATCATAGCCTTGGATGCGCCTTTACGGGTTTATATCATCGGCCTCCCCATTGCCCTTGTACTCTCATGTCCGGGTACCCAAGCTGGAGTGACCCTATTTCGGGTACTCAGCTCCTTGAGCGTGCTGAGACAGCTCTCCACCAGTCTTGAGAAGATTTGAAATGAACTGAGCGCCTGAATAGCCGCCTGGCTGTCGGAAAAAAATGGCAATGGTTTTTTTTGTGACCTTCTGCCTGTTCACTTCCTCTATACAGTGTTCGCTGGTTGCTACTTCTGCCTGGAACACAGTTGCATCATGTCCGAGGCTGAGGGCGATTCTCGTCTTTGCTCTGCCTCCGTATATACCAGCTCCCACTCCTTCTTAGGTCTTTGATCCATCTGTATACCAAGTTTCTTCTGCTTGTACCGGTGGGCCGTTTTGCCAGCGACACATAACTCAAGATAATACTCTTCTTTGACCATACGACCATATGACAAGAACTCCAGATGTACTAAGGAACGATAATCGGTAAAAGTGAGTAGAACCTTGAAATTTGATCGAACTTGGCGTGCTTTTTTGGTCTTGGTTCTTCCATTGGGACGATTGGATTTTGGTCTTGCTGTCAAAATCAAATACCTACAAATCATCACCAGTTATGTCCCATTTGAAAAAATCTGGATCGCCGTTGACGTTATTCAACAATTCCTGAGCGATGCTCATGCGATGGTCTTTTTAATCAAAATTGAGCAATTCTGCAACAAATTTCGCTGCTACACACTGACAAATGCTTCACAATCTCAGAATATAATGTCAATATCTTCAACTACTACAAAATGGCGGAACTTTCAATAATTGCCTGAATACATTGACTTTTAACTACATAATATGAGGTATTAAGCTTGCGTTCAGTTCAGAAGACGCCCGAAATGGTTGCCTTGAACTTCTTGACATATGAATAGCCTATCCGATATTTCATGCCGAATATTTTCGAACACAGTTACAGCAATATCTCTACAAATATTTATTAGTCTCTGCCGTATATCCAATATTGAAGCAGGTTCAGTTAGGTATAGCTTTGTTTCAAATAACCCCATAGAAAAGTCCAAAAGTGTAAATCTGGCGAGCGGGCTGGCCATTCTGTAGGATCTGGAAGACCAGGAAAAGTAGTATCCAAATAGTTTCTCACTTGTCTGGAGTAATGTAATGGTGCTCCGTCTTGTTGGAATACAATATCCTCATCATATTCATTAGGATCCGCTTTGACAATTTCAGTGATGGATATGTGTTTCCCGGAAAACGTGAGGGTTGGTATCACTCCAATAACGGCAATTTTGTCTGTGAACATTGCCGTTCAAAAAAAAGAACATTCGTCACTGAAACAAATGTGGATATAGGTAGGATACCTTGCAATAGTTTCCGTCACAATTTCGCTGAATTCTGTTCTTCTATCAGAGTCATCTTCAGTTAATTGGTGTACCATTTTAATTTTGTATGGATGATACCTATTCCTCTTCAAAAGTCTACACACAGTAGAAGTTGACACCTCACAAATATTCGCGACGAAATAAGTAAACTGTTCAGGATTTATTATCATCTCACCAATTATTTGCACTTGCTCTTCTTCCGGAATGAACGGATGACCTGGGGGCTTTTTGTTATGTACACTCCCGGTAGTTGTGAATTGGGATACAAGTTCCCTCAAATATTTTCTACAGATAGAACGATTCAAAAAACGTTCATTGAGTATCCTTTTAGTCTCGTGAAAGTTAAGCGTCGCACTGTGAAAAAAATCTTTTCAATTCTTTCTTCCAATGGACGAGAATTGACCATTTTAGAAATTGTTGACATGGTACCTTTCTATCAGTAAACCTGAAAACTAAATGAGAATACTCTAACTGTTAACTGAGTTACATCAAGTGAAAAACAATTATTATATACACTCGTTGTTAATACAAATATAACCGATCATACAACAACAATACTCCAAATAGTCATTGACAAACAAAACAAGCAAAAAACGGACAACAAATATATTAAATACCTAAATTACAGTATATTATGCAAAATACTGCAAAAGACTAGTTGGGACACAATTTACAGTAAACAGGATCCGAATATATCAATGAACAATTTCCTCCATATCCTTATAAATAGTTTAAATCAATGCTTAGAAAGAAAAAGATACTACAGAAAAACAGAAAAACACCAAAATTGCTCCCTGGATGAATAACTCCTTATTAACCATGATCAATAGTGAAAACCAAATGTTCAGAGAACTCCAGAGTAATCCTAATAATACTGCGATACAGGATCAATATAAAAAATACAAAAACTAAGTAACAAACTCAATAAACAGAACAAAACAAAATTATTTCAGGAACCAAATTGAAAAAAAATAATGGAAACACAAAAAAGCTTTGGAACATTGTAAAGAAACTCACCGGTACACAATCAAAAACAAAAGTTACTGGTCTAATAAAAAATGATAATGACGAGCTTTTAACCGACTATAAAGATATAGCCAACGAATTCAATGACAAATTCGCAGGTATGGGTGCAAAACTAGCCCAAAAAATCTCAACGAGTAGAAATCATAACGCACATCAGTATATTCTACCAAACTCATTAGCTTCAACACATACCGACTCCAAAGAACTGACTACACTAATAAATGGGTTTAAAAATCACAAATCGGTAGGCTATGATGAAATTAAATCAGAAGTAATAAAATCAATCTCTCAGTTTATTATTGAACCACTTCAATTCATCATTAATCAATGTATATCTTAAGGTGTTTGGCCTGATGCCTTCAAAAAATTAGTAATTTGCCCAATTTACAAAAGAGGAGATAAAACCTCAGTGAACAACTACAGACCAATATCCCTAATCACACACTTATCGAAAGTTTTTGAAAAGTTATTGAAAAATAGGTTGACGTCATTTATAAACAAATATCAGCTGATTTCAGAGACACAATTTGGCTTCAGACAAAATATTTCCACCAATGATCTTTAATAACTTTAACTGAGAAGATACACAAGGCTTTAGAGAACTCCACACTCTCTCTCTGTCTATTCATTGATCTCTCAAAAGCCTTTGACACCGTGGATCATAATACATTGAAAAATAACGGTATCAGGGGCAATTGCCTGAAACTGTTTGAAAGCTATTTACTCAATAGAGAACAGTCAGTAAGAATCGAAGGAATACAAAGCGAGCCGAGAAGAGTAGAATGTGATGTGCCCCAAGGTACAATCTTAGGACCAACTTTATTCAATCTCTACATAAACGACCTATTCAAACTCAATACAGCTGGTACAATAATTGGATATGTAGACCTGGAATAACCTCAAAAATGTTGTTGAAATGTATTTTGAAGTTATAAAAGAATGGTTCGACTATAAATTACTCACTGTTAATTTGGAGAAAACCAATATCTTACCCTTTAGCTGCAATTCAAACAATTCCTGCCCTTTTGACAATCTCCTTATCAAAAACCAAACATCAAGCTTTACAATTCAAGCTGTTAACGAAGTGAAATATTTAGGTGTTTATTTGGATAGGTATACCTGAAATGGGATACTCATATCAAGTATGTCATCAAGAAACCTCAGACAATCCTATTCAGATTCAGATTTCTGAGGAAATACCTCCCCATTGAAGAATTAAAAAATCTTCATTATGCGCTGGTTAAAAGTCATTTGAATTATGGCATTGTAGCCTGGGGAGCTGCTCTACGTACCCATCTCAACCCGTTAGAAATCCTGCAAAATTTTAAATGAGAGCCTACATGATTCGGTTCTATCTAGATTAAAAATTAGGCAAATAATTATTTTCTGAGCTATAAAAACACGATCCGCTCCTGTACAGTTTCCTGACAAGATGACGTTGTATGAGGGTGTAGATTGAACCATAGAATAATAAACATTAATTAAAGATTTTACAAACAAAACCTGACGTAGTTGCATTAGTACGTGAAAGCTGCTATTAAGTTTTCTAGCCACATGGTTAAAATGAAATTTCTAAGATAAATTAGTGTCAATGTGAACACCCAAATATTTGGTTGTTTCACTTGGGAGAATTGTAACATTATTGACTAAAACCTGTATTTGATTAATACATTTTTTTTACCAAAGAATTCAATAAATATTGCTTTTACTGCATTAACGACAAGTGTATCATCTGTTGCTGCAGAATAGGTGCTTTGTTATATAGATTACTCTCCCCATGCTCAAACTGAAACATTCAAGGTGATCATTGGAAACATTCATTTCCCGTTTTCCATTCAACTGTTTTTCAAAGTACCTACCATTTATACAATGATAGTTATTGATGGAGTGAGTTCAACATCCGCGTCTTCTTATGTATGGGAAGTTTCATTTGATAAATGATCAATAATCTGGAATTCATGGTGACAGAGAGAAACACAGATCACATCAGTAACATACGGAGAAGCACGACCAATTAGGGAAAGAACTCATCAATGAAGGAGAGTCAAAATGACAATGCATCCTGAATTCCTGAACTAGATCAAAATGAGCCGAAAATGAGGAATAAATGATGGAGACAGCAAGTCCAAGGTCTGATGAAGAATTACTTTCTGTCATTTTCTGGTGCAGTGAAAACAATCAAATAACTAGATAGTATTGGAGTTCTAAAAGGAAAGAATCATATCATGACTTGATATTCAAGGAAAATAACTATTAAAAATTCATAGAGCTATGTCTGGTTTCAGATCACAAAATTGCTCAGCTTTTGGTCTCTGGTTTTCTCTAGTTGCTTTGCAGTGAGATCTGCAGAGATGTCGGATGACACAAGGCGTAGCGAGGCGATGGGAAGTCCACCTAGCCCAGTGTTAGCCAATTACTTCATATAACGTTTGGGAGAGAAAACAATTAACACCTTCTTATCAAAACCAACCTTGTGGGTCCGTTTACTGGAAGACATCTTCTTCATCTAGGAACATGGAAGGAACACTCTGAACCTCGAAGGGACCCTCTGAACCTTTGAGGGACCCTCTGAACCTTTGAGGGACCCTCTGAACCTTTGAGGGACCCTCTGAACCTTTGAGGGACCCTCTGAACCTTTTCCTAGACCATTTGAACGTTCAACACCCGAGCATTCCTAGATGTACTAATCAAACGACGTGGTGCTGGACTAGGGTACAAAAAAACTACGCACACGGATAGGTTCCTGCACACACTATTGATCCACCATCCTCGTCAAAAGAGAGGAGTAATCTCCACTCTATCGGAACGAGTTCAAAGAATATGTGGACCAAAGCATCTGGAGGAAGAACTGGAACATCTCCAAGTGACCTTGAGATCGAATGGAGACAGTGTACCCGAGATCAACAAAGCTATGAAACTGAAGAGTTTTACGGCTCAGAACGAGGAGAAGGCTCAAGTGGTTGCACGCGCGTATCTACCTCATATCCCCACGGTCATGATCTGAATTGAAAAACTCTTGCAGAAACACAACATTGAGACGTTTTTCAAACCCACTAAGAAGATACAACAAAGCCTCAGGTCGGCTGAAGACAAAAGGCACCCACTATCAGCAGCAGGGGTTTATCGCATACTGTGCACTTGTGGGAAGGTATACATCGGAACCACCAAAAGATTCATGAAAACAAGGTTGAAGGAGCATGAAAGAAATTGCAAACTAGGCCGAATAGACAAGTCGGCTGAGGCGAAACACGCTCTCAGTGAAGGAAACCACGGAATTCTGTTTTAAAAACCGGAACTTATTGCCCCTGTTCAGGAATATCACAGCTGACTGGTACGGGAGGCAATAGAAATCCACAAACACGAACAATAGAAAAGGAGAAGCTGTGAACCTCAATCGAATATAGAATCTCATTTTAAGGAATTCAAGAAAAGCAAACAGCATGACGACTGGTAGAAAAAGGTCATTAGATGTTAATGACAATTTACCTTTTTCAGATACACAACAGACTTCCTGTATCAACAGAAACACGCTTCACGGAATTTACTTAAGCCAGGTACAGGTACTAGCACACAAAACTACCTGAGGAGTCAGTATAAATCGCGTTACGTAACTGTAATATTCAGTAGGAGATATCAACTTTAGATGTATGAACCTCTGACAAAGCTAGCCACTAACGCTAGCGAAACGTCAGGAAGAAATTTTAGAAATCCACGGCCTTCAAACTAAATAATAAAATTTCAACAATCATTTATCAAGTTTACACCGTCACTTCTGTCTAACGAATCGCCAAGAGTCGTTATCAAAAAAGATTTCCAAATCATCGAACCGTCACTAAAATAAAAGTTGTTTACATAACATTTATCCAATTGAAGAAATTTTCTGCTGAATAAGAATTTTGTTTCGCTGATTAATAACTACGATTAGTGAACTTACCTATTTTGCATGTTTCATAAAAAGTAGAAAAGCTCTATTTGGAAACAGCTCATTAGCCTTATTAGAGAGTATGCATGTTCAACTGTTTGAACTTTAAAGAAGTCAATCAATATTGCTTTTACTGCATTAACGACAAGTTTATCATCATGATACTATGTCGTGAAATTAGCTATTGCTGATGAAATTCAGCCTCTCTTCGAGCTCCTCTGGACTATCTGCTGCTGCAGAATAGGTGCTTTGTTATATAGATTACTCTCCCCATGCTTAAACTGAAACATTCAAGGTGATCATTGGAAACATCCATTTCCCGTTTTCCATCCAACTGTTTTTCAAAGTACCTACCATTTATACAATGATAGTTATTGAGTGAGTTCAATATCCGCGTCTTCTTATGTATGGGAAGTTTCACTTGATAAATGATCAATAATCTGGAATTCATGGTGACAGAGAGAAACACAGATCACATCAGTAACATACGAAGAAGGACGACCAATTAGGGAAAGAACTCATCAATGAAGGAGAGTCAAAATGACAATGCATCCTGAATTCCTGAACTAGATCAAAATGAGCCGAAAATGAGGAATGAATGATAAAGACAGCAAGTCCAAGGTCTTTTTTTTTCTGGTGCACTAAAAACAATCAAATAACTAGATAGAATTGGAGTTCTGAAAGGAAAGAATCATATCATGACTTGATATTCAAGGAAAATAACTATTAAAAATTCATAGAGCTATGTCTGGTTTTAGATCACAAAATTGCTTAGCTTTTGGTCTCTGGTTTTCTCTAGTTGCTTTGCAGTGAGAGCTGCAGAGATGTCGGATGACACAAGACGTAGCGAGGCGATGGGAAGTCCACCTAGCCCGGTGTTAGCCAATTACTCCATATAACGTTTGGGAGAGAAAACAATTAACACCTTCTTATCAAAACCAACCTTGTGGGTCCGTTTACTGGAAGACATCTTCTTCATCTAGGAACATGGAAGGAACACTCTGAACCTCAAAGGGACCCTCTGAACCTTTGAGGGACCCTCTGAACCTTTGAGGGACCCTCTGAACCTTTTCCTTGACCATTTGAACGCTCAACACCCGAGCATTCCTAGATGTACTAATCAAACGACGTGGTGCTGGACTAGGGTACCAAAAAATTACGCACACGGATAGGTTCCTGCACACACTATTGATCCACCATCCTCGTCAAAAGGGAGGAGTAATCTCCACTCTATCGGAACGAGTTCGGAGAATATGTGGACCAGAGCATCTGGAGGAAGAACTGGAACTGGAACTCCAAGTGACCTTGAGATCGAATGGATACAGTGTACCCGAGATCAACAAAGCTACGAAACTGAAGAGTTTTACGGCTCAGAACGAGGAGAAGGCTCAAGTGGTTGCATGCGCGTATCTACCTCATATCCCCACGGTCATGATCTGAATTGAAAAACTCTTGCAGAAACACAACATTGAGACGTTTTTCAAACCCACTAAGAAGATACAACAAAGCCTCAGGTCGGCTGAAGACAAAAGGCACCCACAATCAGCAGCAGCAGACTAGGCCGAATGGACAAGTCGGCTGTGGCGAAATACGCTCTCAGTGAAGAAAACCACGAAATTCTGTTTTAAAATCCGGAACTTATTGCCCCTGTTCAGGAATATCACAGCTAACTGGTACGGAAGGCAATATAAATCCACAAACACGAACAATAGAAAAGGAGAAGCTGTGAACCTCAATCGAATATAGAATCCCATTTTAAGGAATTCAAAAAAAGCAAACAGCATGACGACTGGTAGAAAAAGATCATTAGATGTTAATGACAATTTACCTTTTCCATATACACAACAGACTACCTGTATCAACAGAAACACGCTTCACGGAATTTACTCAAGCCAGGTACAGGTACTAGCACACCAAACTACCTGAGGAGTCAGTATAAATCGTGTTACGTAACTGTAATATTCAGTAGGAGATATCAACTTTAGATGTATGAACCTCTGACAAAGCTAGCCACTCACGCTAGCGAAACGTCAGGAAGAAATTCTAGAAATCCACGGCCTTCAAACTCGAAGAATATACACACTGAAAAATATTACTTGTTAGAATATACTTTCATTGTAATGGAAATAATGAAGATATATTATTATTATTATTTTCCCAAAGGAGAAGCCGGTCGGGTTGTCCCGAAGCTCCGACATATTTGGGTAGGCGCGTCAGCATCATTAATCAATGACCACTACCCACACAGTGAGGTAAATGATCATTGAGTTCCCGAGACTCATATGCCTCAAGCAGACGAAATCATTCAATAATCACATCTTTCTGCATTTGTTTTGCTAAGATTTATGCCTTCGTGCGCTGAGCTGCATTATTTTTTTTCCGCCGAAGCCGAAGGGTGAGCTGGTCGGAGGCTGTTCCCAAAGCTGTGACATATTCAAGAAGGCGCGCCAGCATCATTAACTAATGACCACTACCCACACCTTGAGGTGTGTGGTCATTGGCTCAGAGAATCATGTGTCCTGATCAGATGTCATGAGCCAAGAATGACAGCCTTCTGCATCAGTCTAGCCAAGACTTCCACCTTCGTGTGGCATATTGGCATGATCTGAAGATTCGAGAGGAGAGAGGCTCATTCCATCAAGGACCGAACAACCATTTTAACAGAGGGATCTGGATGGAATGTCTCGATAGTTCATCCGGTTTTTCTTTTCTTTCCGGGCGATATTCGCCCCACCAGGGGCTGAGAATTCCACGACAAATATCATCTTGCTTTCTTGGTCGTAAGGGACAACATCAGGCTACTAAGCTTGTATGCGACGAAATTCAATTTCCACCGGAGTGGAGGGCATCATTGGTGTCTTGTCAATACCGTAAAAGTTCCATAGACGGTAACTGAGCACTCATAGGGCCGCGTATTGTCGATGGATCTAGGCTGGGTCTGGATAGCATTGGCTAGGATAGCCAATGGCTATCCTCTAGCTGCTTTCAAACTCTGGCTGGTGTGGAAAACTAAACCGAGTTCACTAGCTGCTCATGCAGCTGCCCTAAATATATATGCTTCAATTTTTGCTCTCTCATTGTCGCAGACCATGTAGAGAACGGATTGCGAACTCTTGACGACATAATAAGCTCCAAACTCAAAAGCCCACGGCCTCCCTATTGTCGGGAATCCGTGGAACGGATGGACGTGGGATGCAAACTCCTATGGAGGTACATGATTTTTGGGCCTTCAGGTCGAGTTGATACAGCTCCTCCCGAGTCCACTCCTCTACTCCAAACGAGTAGAGTAATTTATTCGTTGCGGGAACTTTGTTCTACCTCGACAGTTCCAACGACCAGATCTGTCGGAGTTTGTGCTGATACTTGCCGCGGAGAGAGTTCTTCACTGCCGTTACCTTTGGTAAGAGGCCTTGTTCCACCCCAAAGTAAGTATACGTCTCTCCGGTATCCATATGGTGCACGAAGCTGCCATCTACGAGCTGCACATCCTCTTCGTATTTCTCGCATCGTTGTCTTGCGAAATAGACCATTGCACATTTGTCTATCCTGAATTTCATACCGATAGCATGCATGTACTTCTTCACCACCCTCGAGCACTGATGGAGATTCTTTTCTACAGAGGCACTAAGTTCAATATCGTAGAAAGAGGCTGAAGGAATACACCCCTTCTGAAAGTTACCCACCCTGTTTGGACTCTAGCCTGACCATACGTGATGGTGAATCGATTCCGCGAGAGTGGTATCAGTTGCTCAAGGCCTCTCACTATTTTGTCGGGTACAGCAAGGTATCTGAAAAAGTATTAGTTTTATCATTCATATTATCACATTCATGTATGTTATGTTGGACGAATGTTCTTTCAAGGATCAATTTCAACCTCACAAATTTTGTATTATTAACTATCATTTACAGAAATTTTTTCATTGTCATTGAGATAATAGATGGACATTTCACAGTTCTCTGTTTGTGGAGGCATATGAAATGAAATCGTAAAATCGCTGTCTTCGATGATATGAAATTTCAGAATCCATTGACTCGTCCGAAAAGAAATCCCCAGTCACACTTAAATCTATTATTATTTGGTCGAAAACAGTGTCTACCATCCCGTGCAATCTCCACATTTTTCCATCTTCCTTGATCCCATGGGCTACAGCATTAGCCCAATCTTCTTTCCGTATCCGTTCCATTGCGAGTTCTGATGAACGTTAATCATCAGAAATTTCATATGTTACGTTTTCACGAGCTAGCGAACCTAACCTAACCCTTAATTTGAGCCCAGATCATTTCTATCGGGTTTAACTCGCAATGGTGAGGAGGAAGTCTCAAAATGGTGATGCCTTCAGCACGAGCTATTGTGTCCACCACATGCTGGAGATATCTGTCACGATGTTGTTTAATGACACTCATGAGCTCGGCCTTAACCATATCTTCGGAAAATGGAATTTCTGTTTGTCCTAACCAACTCTGCATGTCTGCATTTGACTCGACTCGTGAAAGAAGGGATTCAAACTATCCTTCAAAGCGTTGGGCGTCCATGTCATCGTGATAATCCCCCGTTTTTTTGATGAAAAAATTAGTACACTATTGTCTGAAAAGCCACTCTCGCTACCTATATGGGCGACAATTAGTCGTTGCCCTTTACATGTTGGTCCGCGTAACCCTGTTGATAAACCGTCCACAAATGCTTGACGAAAACTAGTTACAGTATCTTGCCAGATCTTAGATACCGTGTGACCAGCATTCACCCACGTTTCGTCCAGATAATAAATCTTTTTGTGAGTAGAACGCATTTCTCTAATAGAGCAAAGTTATCTCCGTCGCCATGAGACTATATCTTCTCTTTCTATCAAGACAGATTTACGGGATCGTTTGGCATGTATAAATTTCAAATTTTCTTTTATTATTTTCCTTAACTTCTCTTTGCTCATTTTTGGAATGAGATCATTATCCATCACCTTTGTGCTAATGGATTCGAGGGTTGGCGCTTTATTCTCAAAAAAGAAAGAATGAATGGTATAGCATACAAAATTTTTCTGGTACTCGTCCAATTCACTTTTTTTTCTACCACGACAATGTACTTTTGGAGCTTGCACAATCCCAGTCACCTTTTTTTCACGTACAATGCGTTCAATTGTCGACACGGATATTCCCGTTAAAAATTAACACTGGGCTGTAGCTTCACTTGTACATTACTTGAACCTGCTACGGCATCCATCTCAATACTATGAAAATAATAAAATTCAATTATATTATTCAGCTATTCGTCAGTTGTTCACTTACCTTAAAAACTATTTTAAAGTTGATGTATTTTGATAAACATTTTATTGTGAGATTTTCACTAGAACAGATTAACAAATCCGCAACACGTGTTTCGCTGCACTCTAGCTTTTTTTCAAGCGTGTTCACTAGCAAACTAAATTCTACATACATTTTGATTCATATATATACTTTTTGAAATATTAATATCTACCTAGAAACTAATAATATTCTAGGAACTAATTAATGACGGTTATATCGGAGTTTAACGAACATTCTTACCGTGGTTTCATGACTAGGTCAACTAATTATCTCACAATAAATTGTGAATGTGATGAGAATCTATAATAATGTATTTTGAAAAACAAGTATCGGCCAACTCTATCTTATATCTCAAAGTTAATAAATATAACAGCCTATTCAATAAATATAATGAAATATATTTAATGAATACAAAACAAAGTCACCTTCACAAGAAACAGAGCACACTACGCCTATGCAGATAAGGACGCTTGATAATGAAGAAACCGAATGACTAGTTATGGCATTTCAAGGACGTAAATATAATAGACCTGCGAAGTGTTGATCAGTTTACCGATGTTTCAACGTATTCAATGAACTGGTTCACCTATTCGCTCGTACACCCTATCGATATGCAGAAGCTATCTTGTTACGGGGGGCAAATTTTATGGAATCATCTTACTTTTCAATTATTTACAATGGCGATGCATAGACAATGAAATGACCCCGTTAAGAATATAGTTCCAATATCTAACATTGCTGCCGTTAGCTCTCATTTCAATTTGTATATGAGTTACCTTCAATTGAAAATTGATACACTAAACCTATCGGGCGTGTCCCCAGGTGGTGGATAGGGGAACGGCCAGGGGACTGGAGGCCCTGTCCGGGAAGCCAATGTGGCCTTACGGACGGGGTCGCCGGACTCCTTGTCAGTGGCAGAAATAAGTAAGGTGAGGGGAACTAAAACCCCCCAAAAGCCGTTGCAAAACATGCCACAGTTAACCAGCCTACCAAAGCTAAGGTGTAAGGAATCGTGCCGACAGCTGAATGGCTGCAGGGTAATGCGGGGCTCTACCAGAGGTGACCAACTCTTTCCTTGCTGCTCGTGGGAACACACATGAATGGAACAATAGAAAAAACAAAAACAAACACCAACCTCGAGGCAGGACAGAAGTGCTCATCTCAATCTAAGGCGGTGGCTGGGGATGAACAGGTATGTCCACCCCAATCTATCGCTTGGAATGAGGCTGGACATAGCAGATCACCTCCACCAACAAGGGCACTTCCTTCGGCGGGTGCCAGGAGCTCCTCTCTCATTTACTGATTTTTTTTATATACACAATTCAAAAATCAAATCGGCCTCACCAATGGGAAGCAATTTTTTCATATTTTCGTCTCATACTTTCATGGAATGAACTTGAATTTTAATTGATATTTCATACCCAAATGTGTACTTTTTCCATCAATATCAGTATAAATATCTATCAGTATAGATATCTCCTGAGCTTGTTAAAATGTTCAGGAATGTGAAATGTGAAAAAAGCATATAAAACTCTCAAAATCCAAGATGAAAACAAGATATTCAATAATTATTTTATCAAAAACAGAATACTTTTCACTTCTTCAAGAATCCTTGTGGTAATTGTCGTCTTCCACAAATAAAAAAAACAAAATTGGTACGAAGAACTTAGTTTGTATGGTGAGTGGTCTTTCAGTTCAGATGTTAGGAGTACGGCTCTGTTAAACTGTAAAAACCTGATTTGGTTCCCAGCGGGGCAGGCACAAAAAATGTGCTCTGCTGTTCTATTATTTTCCAAATAGAGGCGACAAACACTGCCTTCTGACAATCCGAGTCTCTATATATAATGATTCAAATGAGACTGACCTGTAAGAAGGTCTGTTAGACATCGTAGTTCATCCCTATTGTAGTCCATCAACTGTTTGGTATCAAGCTTCGAAGGGTGAATAAATGAGTTGGAGTGAGCCAATCCTGGAAGATTCTGCAAGAAGTCCATACATCTTTTTGCCATCCAGGTGTTCAATCTTTGTTTGGTAACGCCTGAAGCGATAACAATGGCACAGGTTCTGATCCAATGAAGCTGGTGATAGCATCCTCCTTTGCAAGAATGTCAGCAGCCTCATTGACTTCTAGGCCAGTATGGCCAGAAATCTAGATCAGAGACAATCTGTTGAGTCTTCCTATCGAGAAGAATAGTTATTGGCAATTTGTTACCAATTTAGACGTTCCTCGGTAGGAGCCAAGAGCTTCCAACGCTGCTTGACTGGCAGAGAATATTTTAATTGATTTGTATATGAGGTTGGATTCTTCCAATCCATACGCACAAAATTTAATAGCGCAAATTTCTGCTTGAAATACAGTCGCATAGGTTCCTAGGTAGGTTGATATCTCTGTCCTGGGTCTGAAACAGAAAACACCTGCACCAAAATCGAAACCAACAACTTTCTGCTCTCAATATTATCTCCTCCAGGAGGATCCAGTCCTCTCTATTTGAGAACAGTACTTTATAAGACAGTTCGTAGTTGACAGTTGGAGGCATAAAGTTAGAGGTCATTTCCAGAATGCTGTGACTTCCAGTGTCAACCAACAGTCTGTTGCAAATGCAGTTCATGTAGCCTCTATCTCTCTCTCTAGGAAAATGTGGAGAGGAGAAAGATCTAGAGGTACATCAATTGATGCTGACGGTATAGTACTGATGGCACCACTGATGGCCAGATAAGCCTGTCTCTGTAAGCCAGAGAGTTTCACTTGAGCCGTTTTCCGTTAAGCGTTCGGCCACCAGGCACAATAAGGGATCATTGGTCTGACAATAATCACATAAATCCAATGCATTTGTGTGAGGCCTAAACCCCAAGTTTCACCACGAATCCTTCGACATATCCATTGGAACAATATGGCTTTATGTAAAACTTTTGTCAAGAGAGCATTGTAGGTGAGTATTTTATCAAGGACAATACCAACATATTTCACCTCCGTTCCAAATGGAATGACCTCACCATTGGGGTAAAGAGGCGTTAGATGGTCTAGTTTTCTCCTCCTGGAGGAGGAGATTATAACAGTTTTGTCTGTCAACCCCAGGACAGACATCTGCTCCCTCATGCACCAGCTGTGAACAACAACCATCGTGCTTTGGAGGATATCACAGGCTACCCTTCCCAACATGAACATTGTCAAGATCGTCGTCTCCATGAGCTTGCAGATCTACTTTTTTTCTGTCAAGGGCATCAAGCAGGCTATTCATCAGGGGCGACCACAGAAGGGAGATAGTGCCCCACCTTGAAGGCAGCCTTTGGTGACCCCGAACCTAATGGTCTCGCCTCGAAGAGTGGTAGTTGCAGTTCTGTTTACCAGCATGGCATAGTTCCAGCTAGTTATAGCCGATTCTATACCTTTCCAAGTCAGAGATGATCCTATAGATTTTAGTAGTGCAATGTCAAATAGTCCTTCAATATCGAGAAATACGGCAACCGCAATCTCCTTATTGCCAAGGGATTGTGAAATTCTCTCTTGAAGTAGACAATAATATTGCATCACCAAAAATATAAATGACGATGGAATTGGACTAGTTCTGTAAACCTTAATCTGAAAGATTAATTAAAAAATATATTTCATTTTCTAATCTGATTGGTGAGTAGTTGTATTTTGATAGGTGTCAGTTCATAAATCCACAATTACCTCCCCCTCACTGTGCAATCTGAATGAATCATCAATATAAATGTTGAACAATGAAGGACCCGATACTGTGCCTTGGGGAACACCATAATTAACTTGCTTTTGATCACTAGTAGTGTCGTTCACTCTCACGGCTCTGACATTCTTGTTGAAGAATGACACACATTGACTATGAACTAGGTGAATGTTTAATTTCTGAACAGAATATAAAATATATCCTTATGAAGTTTATAAATAATAGAAATGTCTTGAAAATGTACACAACTTGATGTAATTAATGATATATTTTTCACTGCTGGAGCAGATTCCTTCATTCCAGTACCAAACGGGTCATGTCCACGATCATAAATCATTTTGTTTTTATTTCATGTAGACGCCCTAAATCTCCATATTTGATAAACCAATTAGTAGTTGCTTCTTCATATTGTTGAAAAAGTGGAGTACTGTTTTCTAAGTGATCTGGAGCCTCATACATTGAACAAACTTCAATTATTTCTTGGAGGATATCCAAGATTTCTGAATCAACTTGATGTCTCTATTGTATTAAAAATTATCTTCGTATATGCAAACTGTATCATCAGTATAGCACTCGTCAATGGCTGAAACTCGTCGAAACTTCTGGTGATACCAAGGATAACTCTTTTGATTGGGCTCCACCATTTTTCCTTTGACCCAAACTGTAGGAGCGTCCAAATCATTTCCAACAGCGTAGAAAAGTCTTTCAAGTATATTTCTAGGAGTTATTCCTGGCATTTTGATTCAGTAATAAATTAGTTATAAATTTAGGTATAAATTCATTAACTATATGAATGTATCATAATTATACTTATCTTTTCTCACATGGAAATAAACAGATTCGAAAATGGCAAATTATTCACTTCAGTTCGATCGCTCATAAGATATTTAGAGTTTTTAATTTGTTTATTCCCATACTCTCCAACAGGTTGAGTTTTAAACCTTTCTTCCGGAAATAATGGGGCATTTCCCTCTGTAATTAGATGAGAGGCATTTATGGAGTTTATTTTTCCATTCTGGAAAATATTTTTGTGTTCCCTTATGCGAGCTGTTAACGTTCTTCCAGATTGACCTACATAAAACATTGAACATGACCCACATGATAATTTATATCCTCCCGATTTTTCTGAAACTGAACTTTTATCTTTGTTATTCGAAATGTGCTGAGTTGTCGAAGGTTTTGAAAGCAATATTCACACCTTTGTTGTGCAGAAAATTAGAAATATTCGTAGTGGGTTGGCCTGCATAGGTTTAGGTTCTATAACTTTTATCCTCATCTCTTCCAATTGGGGACACTTTTTCAAAGCTTGATGAAATAGAATGTGTTAGACTGCTATCGTAAACATTTGTTGACGACTATTCGTTTTATTATGTTCAGTTTTTTATTGAAATTCGCATCTAATAAGGGAACATTTAACATATTATGTATCATACTGTTGAATGCTGCTACTTTGTGCTGATACAGGTGGATAGACCAATCATGATTGATAATATCTGTATGTGTTGATTTACGATAAATACAAAAATCATATTTATTGTTAACTTCCATTATTGTCAAGTTAAAAAACTGTATTGAGTCGTATTTTGCCATCTACATGGTGAATATGATAGAAGGGTGGAGAGAATCGATGAAATTCAAGAACTTAGTCAACTGTCTGTTAGTTCCTATAAAACATACAAGGTATCAATAAGTTGGCCTTCTTGACGACCATTTCACTGATTCAACTTTATATTCCTTCCATTGGCCAACTTCATTGAAATATGCTGTAAATTAGACAAATTACTTTTTAGATTTTCCCATGCTGATCCTTCTTATCTTGAACACAGTGTATGAGGTTTCAGAAGTGTGTCAAAATAAAAATATGTTTATTTTAACCGGATATTATCACTTTCACATACTTCTATATTTACGGCATCCTCTAAACCTCAATAACTGAGGATTTCAAAACATTATCAAACCTCATAATCGAGGATGATTGAATTATTAATTATTTTATTGTCCTCTTCAAAATACTAATATTCATATAGAGAAGTAGACATCTGGTTAAGGTGGAATCAATACATAAATCATTTTATATGTTGTGCTCATGGTCAAACTCGAATGTATTTCGTAAAATCAAAATTACCATTTCTCCAAAACACAAAATACTCGTAATAAGGAAATTGTGAAATGAATGATATACCTTATGAGTTTGTGAAGAATTGATGCGGTGAAAATGTATCAAAATAAAATCCTCAATCATGGAACAGATCCTTTAAGAAATAATAGGCAAGTAAAATATATGAAATAGAACTGCAGCTTGATGAGGAATGATTACATGGAAAAAACGAGAGACGTGGAAATTTCAGTTATTGATTATCCTCGAAACCTTTTTGGAAAAAAGCTTTTAGTTTCAACTTCTCCATCGTTTTACAAAACATTGTGTAAAACCTCCGGAGAAATTAATTCAATTTGCATCTGGGAGTAGTTGTTTCGGAAAGGCTTTTTCTTTCAGTTTGTATCTTCTTCTTCTTCTTTGTGACTTCTATGCATGTTCTGCACATCTTTGTATTGAAGTGTTCAGTTTGAACTTTATTGACTCTTTTGGAAGTTTCCCACAATGCTTCGTATGATGATAGACAAGATACAGCCGAAATGCTTCTCTTCAAAAGAATAATCTCTGAAAACATACCATTTTCAATCAAACCAGGATTTGTATGAGATAAGATAAATAAGACAAGATATGGTAAGATGATTCATTTATTAATTTGAAATGGTTATATTTTTAGGAGTGACTAATTTTTTGGCAGAGAAAGTTTTTGACTTTCTACCACTGCATCCTAATACAGAAGAATGTGGGAATCTTCCAAAGGAAGGAAGGAAATAATCAACTGTGGAATAGGTAGGTAGGTAGGTAGGTAGGTCTGAAGCAAGTGGGTCTATTCGACCCTCCACCGCAACCCATAAGGATTTATTGTGGCTCACACCTATTCACACTCGACCAAATAAACCCAGCTTCTTAACAAAGCCGATTAGTTTGTATGGTGAATGGTCTTTCAGGTCAGTTGGTGAGAGGACGGATCTACCAAACTCAAAGAACCAGATTTGGTCCCCAGCGGGGCAGGCACAAAGTATATGCTCTGCAGTTTCATCATTTTCCAGACAGAGGCGACACACACTGTCTTCCGACAGTCCAAGTCTCTGCATGTGATGATTCAAATGACAGTGACCTGTAAGAAGGCCTGTTAGACATCGTAGTGCATCCCTACTGTAGTCCAACAACTGTTTGGAATCAAGCTTCGGAGGGTGAATAGATGCCTTGGAGTGAGTCAATCCTGGAAGATTCTCCCAGAAGTCCATAACTCTTCTTGCCATCCAGATCTTCAGTGTTTGTTTGGCAAAGCGATGCCAATGACAGATTCTGGTCCAGTGAAGCCGCTTGCAGCACCCTCCTTTGCAAGAGAGTCAGCAGCTTTATTGCCTTCCAGGCCAGTATGGCCAGGAATCCAGACCAGAGACAATCTGTTTAGTCTTCCTATCGAGTAGAGTCTTTTTGGCAGTTTGATACCAATATAGACGTTGCTTGGTAGGAGCCAAGAGCTTCCAACGTCGCTAGACTGTCCAAGAATATTTTTTCGACTTGTGAGTGAGGTTGGATTTATCCAATCTCCCCGCACACAATTCAATATCGTAAATTTCTGCTTGAAATACAGTCTCATAAGTTGCTAGGCAGCTATATAACTCTATCCTGGGTCTGCGACTGAAAACACCTGCACCAGAACCGGAAGGTATTTTCGATCCATCTATTAACCAACAACTATCTGCTCTTAATATTTCCTTCTCCAGCAGGATCCAGTCCTCTCTGCTTGGGAATAGTATTTTGTAAGGCAGTTCGTAGTTGACAATTGGAGCCATAATGTCACAAGGTCATTTCCAAAATGCTGTGACATCCAATGTCAACCAACAGTCTGTTGCACTCTGCATTGAATTGATTTGTGCAATTGGCAATGTGCACAAGTCTGTATACAGTCCATCTAGCCTCTCTTTCCAGAAAAATGTGGAGAGGAGGTAGGTCTAGAAGGATCTCCATGGCCGCTGATGGTGTGGTACTGATGGCATCACTAATAGCCAGACAAGCCTGTCTCTGTAAGCCAGAGAGCTTCGCTTGGGCCGTCTTCTGTAAAGCCTTCGGCCACCAAGCAATTGCACATTGATCTGACAATCATCACATAAATCCAATGGATTTGTTTGGGACCTAAACCTTAAGTTTTACCACAGATCCTTCGACATGTCCATAGAGACAGTCTGGCTTTGTGTAAAACTTTTTCCAAGTGAGCGTTCCAGGTGAGTCTTTTATCAAGGACAATGCCAAGATATTCCACCTCCGTTCCAAATGGAATGATCACACCATTGAGGGAAAGTGGCGTTAGATCGTCCAATTAAGAGAAGGAAATTGGACGATCTAACTAATTGGAATTAACACAGTTTTGCTGAGATTGACCGACATCTGCTTCCTCAGGCACCATCTGTGAACAATATCGAACGCGCTTTGGAGGATATTACAAGCTACCCTTCTCGACGTGGACCTTGCCAGGATGACAAGGTCATCTGCATAAGCTTGTAGATCAACTTTTCTTCTGTTGAGGGCATCTAGCAGATTATCCACCAGGAGCGACCACAGAAGGGGAGATAGTACCCCACTTTGTGGGCAGCCCCTGGTGACCTTGAATCTGATAGCCTCGCCTTGAAGAGTCGTAGTTGCAGTTTTGTTTACTAGCATGGCATAGATCCAGCCAGTTATGGTCGATTCTATACCTTTCCTAGCTAGAGACGATCCTATAGATTTAGGTAGTGCATTGTCAAATCCTCCTTCAATATCAAGAAATATAGCAACCGCTATTTTCTTGTTGTCAAGGGATTGGGTTTTTGGCTTTCTACTTCTCCATCTTGATACAGAAAAATGTGGGAATCTCCAAAGACAGGAAGGAAGTAATCAATTTTTAAAGAAGTAATTTCATATATAGATATGTAGATCATGCAAAGAAGTAACTTTCAGACACAATCTGGAATCAAAAATAGTTTCAGTTAAATAAGCTCACATTTAATGACGATAAAACACAGTACATGTCTTTTGCCTCATATAAAAGTCACTTACCAAATCTAGGAAATCTAATAATTGACTCAAACACACATATTCCAGAAGTCACAACAGTAAAGTACTTGGGAATTACCATGGATCAACATTTGCGGTGGGATCTACATATCAATAGTCTTGTCTGAATAAGATTCAGATTCTTCAATCAGTTTCTGGATATAAATCATCAGAAAATCATTTACTTTTCTTTGGTTCAGTCTCTCCTAGCCTATGACATCCTTGGATGGGAAGGAGTATACGATTCACATCTAGAAAAACTAAACATCTTACAGAGATGGATATTAAGAATCATATACAAAAAAAAACATCAGTTGCCCCTCTGACGAACTATATGAGATAAGTCAAGTATGCGATAAAAGGCAGTTATATGGACAAAAACTTCTCATCTATATGTACTCAAACAAAGATTTAATATGCCCACCAGAATATTCTTACCAGACAAGAACTAAAAATATCAGAACTCAAGTTCCTAAGTGCAATAAAACTATCGGACAACATACTTTCTATTATGTGGAGTTATAGTATATTTAGCACGATAAGTAAACTCACGTACAAGAGGTGAATAATGTAAGTTATTCACCGCTTCAGTGAGATCTATCATGTTTATTTGTATCATGTTCATTTGTATTTTGTGAATTTGATTCATTTCTGAAACTTGTCAAAATAAACAATATTATTATTATTATTAATTGATGAAATTCAAGAACTTAGTCAACTGTCTGTTAGTTCCTGTGAAACATACGAGGTATCAATAAGTTGGCCTTCTTGACGACCATTTCACTGATTCAACTTTATATTCGATCCAATGGCTAACTTCATTCAAATATGCTTCAAATTAGACAAATTACTTTTTAGATTTTCCCATGCTGATCCTTTTTATCTTGAACACAGTGTATGAGGTTTCAGAAGTGTGTCAAAACAAAAATATGTTTATTTCAACCAGATATTATCACTTTCACATACTTCTATATTTACGGCATCCTCTAAACCTCAATAACTGAGGATTTCAAAACATTATCAAACCTCATAATCGAGGATGATTGAATTATTTTTTTGTTTATTGTCCTCTTCAAAATACTAATATTCATATAGAGAAGTAGACATCTGGTTAAGGTGGAATTAATACATAAATCATTTTATATGTTGTGCTCATGGTCAAACTCGAATGTATTTCGTAAAATCAAAATTACCATTTCTCCAAAACACAAAATACTCGTAATAAGGAAATTGTGAAATGAATGATATACCTTATGAGTTTGTGAAGAATTGATGCGGTGAAAATGTATCAAAATAAAATCCTCAATCATGGAACAGATCCTTTAAGAAATAATAGGCAAGTAAAATATATGAAATAGAACTGCAGCTTGATGACGAATGATTACATGAAAAAATGAGAGACGTGGAAATTTCAGTTATTGATTATCCTCGAAACCTTTTTGGAAAAAAGCTTTTAGTTTCAACTTCTCCATCGTTTTACAAAACATTGTGTAAAACCTCCGGAGAAATTAATTCAATTTGCATCTGGGAGTAGTTGTTTCGGAAAGGCTTTTTCTTTCAGTTTGTATCTTCTTCTTCTTCTTTGTGACTTCTATGCATGTTCTGTACATCTTTGTAATGAAGTGTTCAGTTTGAACTTTATTGACTCTTTTGGAAGTTTCCCACAATGCTTCGTATGATGATAGACAAGATACAGCCGAAATGCTTCTCTTCAAAAGAATAATCTCTGAAAACATACCATTTTCAATCAAACCAGGATTTGTATGAGATAAGATAAATAAGACAAGATATGGTAAGATGATTCATTTATTAATTTGAAATGGTTATATTTTTAGGAGTGACTAATTTTTTGGCAGAGAAAGTTTTTGACTTTCTACCACTGCATCCTAATACAGAAGAATGTGGGAATCTTCCAAAGGAAGGAAGGAAATAATCAACTGTGGAATAGGTAGGTAGGTAGGTAGGTAGGTCTGAAGCAAGTGGGTCTATTCGACCCTCCACCGCAACCCATAAGGATTTATTGTGGCTCACACCTATTCACACTCGGCCAAATAAACCCAGCTTCTTAACGAAGCCGATTAGTTTGTATGGTGAGTGGTCTTTCAGGTCAGATGGTGAGAGTACGGATCTGCCGAAC
>NW_019292954.1:15783-41733 GCF_000500325.1 Leptinotarsa decemlineata | reverse complement strand
AGGGAAATAGTATATGAATTTGTTGACAAAGTGATAATGAATCATAATATGATATTATATACGGGGTGTTCCATTTGAAAAATCAAAGAAACCGCTACTTTATAGTAGAAGCGACAACGCCGCTTCGTCTGAAATATTATAGGCGTGTAGGTCATATTGATGTATGCATACTGTGAAATTTTCAGGTTGATCTGTTGAATAGTTTGTCAGAAACGGCTATTAACACTCATCATGAAAACCCCTGTTGTATTTTTTATGATGAAAGGTTGGTTGTGTAACAGTATCAAATTTTTCTTGAAAAAACAATTGTTCTCTTGCCGACGTTTCGACTTTAATTACATCCTTCTTCAGGGCTTCAAAAGTAGATTATTTGTGTTGATAGTACTATTTTAAAAGGCATTAGACATTTTTTTGGGTTGGTGCTTTGTATACTGAAAAACATTGAGCTGGAATGATCTTTACTTGTGGCGGTACAGAGCTGTGAGTGTTTGATCTACATCTAATGGAATTTTGGGGACTAAGTCCTTTAGCAATCTTATTATTTGGAGTATCCTTTTGAGTATCATTTTGAATCCTTATCGATGATTGCAATAATGAGTCGTTTCGCAAACTTGCCTGAAATGAAACAGCGAAATGCAAGCGAACATTTCTCCGTGATAGATATCTATCACGCAATAGCCAAATAATGAAATATCACTTTAATTTGAGCGAACCGAAATATTGTGGATATCTTGGTAATTTAAGATATTTCATTAGTAAAAAAAATGTTTAAAATCTGTTTTTCCGTCAACCAGCTGTCGCACCCCTACGAAAGACAATCATCAGAAGTCGAAACTTGTGCGAGCTAAGGATTAACAAGGTCTTACCTTTTAACGTGTGATTCCTAATACGTAATCACACGTAATTCCGTGTTAGGCTAATTTGTTTTTTTATTTTCGCTCGAATGCCAATGAAAGCTTTCTATTTATAAATATATCGACATATTCATGATTTTGTTTTCAAACATAAATTTGTATACCGTGAAATTTTTACTTGAAGTACTCATGAAGTCACAAAATTTTGTTACTTTTTCAATATCCAATATGCAAAAAACTAAAATGCATTCAAACAAGAATAATACCAATTATTTTTGATGTATGTCAAAAGAGTTAGAGATATTCACAATTTGAGACGAAAGTTCCAAAGAGAGAACTGTCTTTATGTGGAATGAACTTCCTAAGAAAGTTTTTCCAAATAGATTTAATCTTCAGCGATTTAAATCCAATGTAATTCGCTACTTTTGCACAGGCACCGCTCTTAGAGAGCCTCAAGGATTTTCCTGTAGTGCTTGTGTTTTATCCTTAGAAAAAAAACAGGTTTTGAAAACGGAAAAAGATTCTTTTCTGAAACGTTAACCATAAGTGAAAGCTTGGTGAAAATATTTAATTTTTTCCAATTGAGTTTTTTTCAATTTGTAGGCAAAATTTATGAATATAGTAATTTGACTCTTCAGGGGTTTATATTACACAGTAACTTTTCGGGGTGAACTTTTCAGTTTGCCTTTTGATACACTTCAGCAGATTCATGAAAACAAGTTACTAACTAATTAGACTTTCCTGTAGTTTATATTACACAGTAACTTTTCGGGGTGAACTTTTCAGTTTGCCTTTTGATACACTTCAGCAGATTCNAAACGAAATAGTTTTTCAGCAGGATGGTGCATCTCTTCATTCTGTAATTTTTGAATGATAATTTTTCTGGTCGCTGGATTGGTAGAAGAGGTCCTTCCGAATGGCCATCAAAGTCTCCGGATCTACTCCTGTATATTTCTTTCTATGGGGTCATTTGAATTCTAAAGTGTATGTGATAGAATCAACAACATTATAAAATTTGAGATAGTTGGTGAAAACTTTTTTGAACATTCACTGCAGTAACTTTTTTTTTCTCATTGTCCAGTCATCAGATTTTCATTCAAGAATTGATAAACCGAATATTTCAAAATGTGGCCTCCTGTATAATTGTTGACCTGTTTTTTTATTTTTCCTGCATATCATTGTTCCAAAAGTTATTAAGGGTGGCTAGTTTTCAACTCAAATTATTTGTAGCTCACGAACCATAATTTTCAGACCATATGTTTTATACTTTGTTCAAATTTGCTCATCATGGAGCATCTGATAATGCGAAACAATACAGGTTGATCCTTTACAAAAAATTGATGAAAAGCTCTGGGGGAGCTATAGGGGGATCAACATCAAATGTGAATATGTCAAAATGTGTCCTCCTGTATACTATTTTTATTTTTCCTAAAAATCTTTGTGCCGAAAGTTATTCAGGGTGGCTCGTTTTAAATAGAATGCACTTTATAAACATCCCATTTTCACGGGAGCAGCAGTTCTGTCTGTAGCACAATCTCAAATCAAGTCTGTTCATCTAAATGAAGTCAAAGGTTCCCGTTGCCCGAACCTATTTGTATGAATATGTTGACATATTCAAACTCAATCCCTGAAAGTGAAACAATTCCTAAATCTCGATTCAGATGGCAAGAATGGTTATTCAATCATCAATTAAAATGAACATTTATGTAACTTAAGAAGGGGAAAATATAAAAAATAGATAAATTTGGAAAATATAGCCCTGTCCATTTCCGACAATAGAAAAAATGGTGAATGAGATGTGAATAATATATTTGAACAACTTCGCCAAATTTAAGAATCGTTCCAGAGTCCGACACAGAAGTGATAAGTGTTTTTGAAGTATGTGCAAGTAAGCAAGTAGTATAAAGTTTTATTTTCAAGCTGGAGTGACACACCTAATTCTAGCCTAAATTTTCTGAAAGATATTTCCCTAATTAACTAAAGGAACCCTGGTGCAATTTGAAAAGAAAGCATTGTGTAAAAGTTATAACAGAAATATTTGTCTGATTTTGTATTTTTTTTGGAGTATTTGTACCAAATCAGTCCTCACCTTCCATGTGGACAAAATTTTTATAACAGCTAGTTTTGAATAATAACATAGTTCAAGATATTTTTGGTTTATTTTTGAAGCAAAACGTTTTTCCTTCATGACGTGTTAGGAATTACACGTTAAAAGGTGAGAACTCGTTGATCCTTAGCTCACACAAGTTTCGACTTCTGAGGGTTGTCGTTCATAGGGATGCGACAGCTGGTTAACGGAAAAACAAATTCAAAACAGACAGACAGATTTAATTCCAAAGCAAATGGTGAATTAAAATACGCAATTTCATGTTCCAAATGAGTTCTATTAAATGAAGTTGTAGGTGTTTGTGTCAAAATTATTCTGAAATAGTGACGGTAAGTTCGGCCATTTACATCACATATTTTACGAATTTTTTTTGTTTTATCAACAACGTGTTGAACACTTCAAGAGCAGATTGAAATAGTGGGTTTTNTCAGAAAAATTATTAGATCACTAGATAAGTTAACTGATTCATATTTATATTATCCTCCCTCCTCAAGTTACAAAAATGTTTGTTTAGATTGATAATTGAATAACCAAACTTGTCATCTGAATTAAAATTCAGATATTTCAAGAAATTGACTTTTAATTGGCCAACATGCGAATTATAGGTACGGAAAACAAGAACACGAGACATCGAGCATTTATCCATGAAGGAACTCGATTTTGATTTGTTGAATCCATTCCGAGTACATTCCTGTCATTTTAGACATTTCAGATTTAAATGTTGATAACTTGTCAATATATAAACCATTCCAAACCAATTTCAACGTTTTTTCTATGTATAAAACACAAGCACTACAGGAAAATTCTTAAGGCGCTCTTAGAGCGGTGCCTGTGCGAAAGTAGTGATTCACATTGAATTTGAATCGCTGGAGATTGAATCCATTTGAAAAAACGTTTTCGAGAAGTTCATTCCACATTAACGCAGTTCTCCAAATAAGAGAGTTATCAAACAGTGAAGTTCGAGGGGTACTGAGTTGAACCTCAAAACGATGAGCAGCCATTAGAGAGAATATGGTTGTTCTGATGGCCTACAATTATAAATTTAAGAAAAATTCTTACTTACCCTGAGTTATTCTATTACTTTTTTTATATTTGATGTATTTATGCGAGTCAAATTTTGGCAGATATAAAAAAAATCTATGAAATCTGCTAATCATGTAACGACATCACGACAGATTCTGGTGTTTAATTTAGAAAATCTGGGTTTTTGAAGAGTAATATGTATATCAGAGAAAATTCAAAGAAGCCGCATATATGCTGTCCAAAATCGTATTTAGCCAAGTTAGCGTAGAGATACGTAACATATGGAAATCTATAATCAAGCGGAAAACGGACAACTCTTGCCAAACGGCCAGCTCCCGCTAAAACCGATGAAGCGGAGAGAGAAAATAGGGGATAGGTGAAAGCACTCGAATGACCTATAAATACTCAGCTCTCGGAGGAATAAGACCAGTCATCACCCGAATACGATTTTGGATACTAACAATCGAAACGTCGTGAAGTAACTTGGCTTGTACTCGAATGACCTATAAATACTCAGCTCTCGGAGGAATAAGTCCAGTCATCACCCGAATACGATTTTGGATACTAACAATCGAAACGTCGTGAAGTAACTTGGCTTGAAATCTTTCAATTTCAATTTTCATTTATTGTTAATTGTTCAATTTTCAATTGTTGCTTTCATTGTAATTTCAGTTTTTTTTGCTTGATATAATTGTTATTTTTTTAAGCTAATCTTTTTAATTCAATTGAGTGTTTCAGGGATTTCAAATCATTAGACAATGGAATTCCGAACTAATGAAATGCATATCATCTGAGATATTGAAATTAGATATTCATTATTTGGCTTCGCTTGCAATGATAAACTGATGAAATAATAATACTTCATTCATTCATTCACAAATTTTTTCAAATTTCTTCATCTATGATTTGAGATGGAAAAAGCGACGAATAATGGAAAAGTCATTATCTACCTCACGAAATACTCACATGTCTAGTCACACCGCCTCCATTGCATTGCGAATGGTCTCGTCCGTTATTTAGAGGCACAGCCTCAGAGTCGGATCCGCTCCTATTTTTTTTCCTCTTCAAACTTGGCTTGGATGCCAACTTCCAAGAACATTTTCTTTGTATTTTGTTTCTGTCTTGGATCTGTCTGTTTCCATTTTGATTTGGCATGGGTGTGATCTTTTCGGAAAAAGTCATCGTTTTGGAGCCGATCCTCTCATTATGTGTCACTAATTTTCCAGCGAAAAGAACTGGTGGTTCTTCAGGAGTTAGTTCAAAGTGTCGAAAACTGAGAGGCGGTGGAGAGAGAGTAGGAGGTTTGAGCAAGCTTAGACTCTGGAAACAAAAATTCAATTGTAGCTTTAATTCAAATGAATATTTTTCTGATTGATTCGGCCGTTACTTGAATGGTCGAATGAAGATCCATAGCGATTACACCTAACGATTTGATCCCCACAAACTTTATTTAAAGAAATATATCACATTTTTCGCTAACACAGTATCTTTTTCGCAGTGAATTAGTTACTATAATTCCATTGTTACCTTGATATTTATATACCCTTCGTAATCACAATTGAGAATACCTACTGAGGTACTGACTAGATCAAATTACCTAAAACACCTACATCTTTTATATACCTTTCATGGGAAAAGTTCCTCCTGACTTATCATTTCAACCTTTTTCTTTAAAAAATTATTTCAATACTTAAAAAGGGGAATGAAATAATGCATTCAACATTTAAAGGGATTCGTTTCTATTTCACCATTTGGCAACATCGGTTATAGCTAATAAAGGACAATGAATCTGTTACCTGCAGAAGGCTGTCATTCTTGGCTCATTGTGTTTCCTTAGGGCCCATGATTCTTGGATCCAATGGTCATTTATTCCACGTGGAGAGATAGAACCTGCCAGCCAATTTGAAAACCACAGAGATCATGTATTGGACCCAAAGTATTGAATGAGCCACTGCATGGGGTCTCCTTTCAAAACATTGAAGACATTGACTCATCAAAGCACCCGATCTTCGATCTTCTTTTCACTGAGGTCAAGTAGGCTGGAGTTGGAAACTGAGGGTTCATCATAGCCTGCCAGGATGATGTTTATAACACCGCATTCGCGTGATGGGAATAGAGATTCCAGACACAAGGTTTGGGACATGCTGTAGAGAACCGAATGCACTTGCTGTCAGCATGCCTAGCATATGCGGTCTCAGCCCATATCCATCAACATAGCGTGGCCCTTACGAGTGCTTATTACCATCTACGGCACATTCACGGTACTGACGAGACACCAGTGTTTCCCTACGTTCTGGTAGATATTGAATTCGTTGTGGAGAATGAAAAGTGCCGAATTTATTGGAATAATTCAATCCGCAGCCCCATGCTCATTTAAGCTAATAAGCCAGATGTAATTCTTCTGGATCAATAGAGGAAGACGATATTCGTAGTGGAGTTTTCAGCTCTGTGTGTGACGAATATCGTCCGGAAAGAAGAGGAAAAGAGGATAAAATATCGAACTACCCAGACTCTATCAATTTTAAATGGCTCATTGCCTCTGCTCGTGCTCATTCGAACTAATAAGTCAGATGTAGTTCTTCCCGGATCAACAGAGGAAGACGATATTTGTCGTGGAGTTTTTAGCTCTGGTTGTGATGAATTCGTCCAAAAAGAAGGGGAAAAGCGAATGAAATATCAAGATTTTCTCTTCGAACTTCCTAAACTATATCCATACCACTCTGTTTAGATGGCTGTTCTGAATATTTGAGACCTTGGTGAATTGATGCCCTTTCTACTCTTAAATGTCAAGATCATGCCGGTTTGCCGAATAAAGGCCGAAATTTTGGCTGGATAAAAGCAGAAGGCTATCATTTTTGGCTCATTGCCTCTGCTCAAGGCACATGATTCTCAGACCCAGTGATCACTTACCTCACGGTGTGGGGAGTGGCCATTGGTTAATAATACTTGCGCGTCTTTCCGAATGTGTCGGACCTTCCGAATCAGGGCCCGACCAATAATATCAATAATGAAGATAACAATAATAAAAAGAGCTGAACATAATGCACTTTCATATGACTTTGCTTTCTAAATCGTACGTTCCACGGTTTTACTTTTTCCGACAGCAGGAAGGAAGTGTTCGAGTTTAAAGTGTCTACAAGACAGAATGGAACTCGATGGACCCTGTGAAGTCATCAGGAGTTTGGGTCCCCTTCTCTTCATGGTTCACACTTATGGATGACCAGGAATTGGAAAGGGGTCAATGTTTCGAATGTATGAGTAAAACACGAACAATTACAACTTGTTCATCTATTTTTGTTTCACGCTGATTCTAAAGAAAATAGTGAACTCACAAAAGAAAGAGTTTCAAATCAACTCCAACCTGGATACATAAGGCACTTCTATTCGAGTTTAGAAAATTTAGGTAAATATATCTTGAGTGATGATCTGACCCATCTGGAACTGTACGTTAAGGAGGTTGGTGTGAACCTCGAAGTTGAAATGGGTCAATTGAAGCTGAGCTTACGGCGAGAAGCGGTTACCGAGCAACCTCTGCTTGCTGCAGGCAACCAGTGATGCAATTGAACCCAGGTTTGTGTTTGATAAACCCTCAAAAATACAAATAAAACAGAACATAGAGTCAACGTGTTACAAGATTTAGCAAGTGTTGGCAAGATTTAGCCAAAGCCACGGAAGATAATAACATTATTCTGAGGTGGATCAAAGGACACGACAGGAGTAAAGGTAATCACATTTTCGACTCTTTAGCCAAGGAAGCGGCTGGACTGAGAATTTCAGGACCCAGTGGCACCTACGGCCTGTTGATTTCGACAATTGCGGAACTAGCCAAACGTCACAGCCATGGTCAATCCCGAAAGAAATGGGATTAAATCAGAGGATGCAATCTTGCCAGGATCACCCTGGGCGACCCTGGGAAGCTGTCGCCGAAGAAATATCTGGCGATGACCAGGAAAAAATCTATGCTTAACAGTAGGATTTCTGACTGCCCTCTGTGAACTAAGGAAACACCTCCATAATATGGGGCTAGTGGACACACCTCTATTCAGGATGTGTGAACAGAAAGATGAAACTCAGGCATGTCCTGTGCGAGTGCCCGAAGTTATCGTCAATTGGAGAGTGTGTGTTCGGCGAGTCTTAGCCTACACCTACCGATATAAAGGAGATGTCTCCCAGAGACCTGTCCACCTTCCTGAAAAGGACAGGATGGACGATGACCTAGGAAAACTCCTTGGGAGGATGTATAATGGGTCATCCTCCATACTCTACAGATATCTTGAGTGAAATAGTGAGTAGGACAGTGACTAAAGTATACCATTATAATAAACGTCAGTTGTGTTTTTGTGTTAACGAAGTTTCAAATCGAAAGAGATCCAGTTATCCATATTACACTAATAGATCTGGTTGATTAGTGTCACCGTGAGCATGAATTGGAATATATCAAATTATCAATTTTTCTCTTCCTCTTTTCCCAGATAAGCTATACTTCTGTCATCAGATAAAATACTTACCACCTTTTTCAACAGAAGCTATAACGATTATCGGCGATAAAGGAGTATTACTTTAACGACTTAATGAAATGGAACGAGACTTTCTGGAGCGATTGGTGTCGTAATAAAGACGTGTAATGAGACCGTTCCTTCGAGGACTCCAAAAGGGTTCGTTAATTCCGATAGGTCATGAAAGTTTGATAGCGAAGTTTTGTGAAACCCACAATGTGAATAAATGACCGATATCCCCTCGGGGTGATGCAAAACCCAGTTTTGAATGAACTCGGTTTCATGAACGATGGAACTTTTATTGTAGAAAACTTGGGAAACTAGTTTTATAGTGACACCGTTAAACACAGAATATTTCATTAGGGTGGATCATAATTTCGAGAAGGTTTATGATTCAACTTGAATGTGTGTTGAAGAAAACTTCTGAGATTACTCCGTATTGAACTTCTTTCGAACTGTTTTTTTAATAAGAGGAACTTTTAATTGCTTTTTTAGTATCTAGATGGAATGCAGTTGGAAAATAATATTGTACATTTTGAGCCCACCATACCTCTCTTTTGGTTCTGGGAATTCTTTAAAAATTTTAATACACTGTGTTTTAGGTCCCTGAAGATGCACTCGATTAGGTGCCAAATACGGTTCCACATAAGATCTGTTTTCTATGGAGCCTAAACTACCACAACGGATTCAATATCCTCCAGAGCGTAGGGCCACACCAGTGGTGTCTTGTTAATACCTTAAAAGTGCTGTAGGTGGTAATAAAGCTCTCACAGGGCAACTGCGGTGTTGAAGATACCATCCTGGCAGACTATGATGCACCCCTCAGTTTTGGATTTCAGTTTAGTCGACCTGCGAAGGCACTCTGTTGAACCGAGGTCTTCAATGGTGTTGAAAAAGATTCCATGCATTCATTTTTTTTGGCGTTGCCGCAGTTGCTTGTTGCTGGACAAGTTCCAACACGGTGACAGCTGTTCTGAAGAGGAATCCTCCAATTCTTACTCCTTCATGGTCGCGGACTTTACAGGCTCCATCCAGTACCATTCTGTCATGTAGAGACTCCAAATTCAAAAGTCCATGGCCTCCCAGTTGTCAGGGGAAGTACAACTGTAGAACGGACGATTCAGGATGCAAACTCCTATGGAGGTGCATCATTGTTTGGATCTTTACGTCGAGTTGAAGAAGCTATTATTATTCTTATTATGTTTCCTGAAATTGACCTTGTCAGGCTCTGTCTCCGAATCCTCGACATATCTGAGAAGGCGTGCCAGCATTATCAACTAATGACCACCCCTCATACCGTGGGGTAAGAGAGTATTAAGTTCGAGAATTCTGAGCGAGTTCTTTTTATTACTTAACAAAACTGTACGACTCTCTGCCTGACGGATTCATAGAATTCACTGTTAGTAATTTTGAAAAAAAAATGGGAGCCGTACTTCAGGCGAGGTGATGATTTCCTTGATTACTTGATACACCAGGCCAAGTCTACGTCGATTCTGCATCATAAGTTTAATATATCTATCTATATTATTTCACTGATGTACTAATACTGTTTGAACTGATTGAACATTTCAATCTTCTCCTTGAAGATGATCACTTGGTGATTGAAACACGTGTCGAGGTGTTAAAAACAACGGTTTGGTGTTGGGATGAAGCTCCAGTAATATTCCCAGATAGTTGTGTTTGATTTTCCGTATATAAGTTGTCTTTCTGAGATGAGGTCCAGAGAACCTCGCGTTTTCATCATCTTTCCATATTTCTTATGTTTATTTGTGTCACGGATGAATGAAGACATTCATCATTATCATTATCATCATAAGTTTAATGTACCTATACTATTTCACTGATGTATTAATACTGTTTGAACTGATTGATCTGATGATGATCATTATCATCACTATCATTATCAATATCATAAGTGGGATAAATTGATGTTGAAAGAATATTAACATACCGTAGTCTTTTGTGTTATGGAATCAGCAGTGGATGGATGTCCAGGACTGCTTTCACTTCCAGAAAGGTTTTCGTTCATTATCGATGTGATATGATAACGAAATTCTGGAAAATCATCAAGGACCGTACTCGGAGAGTCTTGAGGAGTTGCTGCTGTGTGAGTAATCATTGGTGGGGATGGCTGAAATTGAGAGCAATATTAATGAACTGCAGATTTTTTTCACAGAAAACTGTAAGAAATCATTGACCTTTTGAGCATAGTCCAAGAACGAGTGAAGGCTATGTTTTTTACACCATTACGAGCAGTTTCACTGTCGAATTTCAATTTTAAATAAAATTTCACGCAAAGAGTATGAATAAGATGATAATGTTCAATCACAAATATGTAGGGTCCTTCAGCCAAATATAATTTGGAGCACTTTTCGAATGTATTTTGATAGTGCTTGTCATCCAGAAAACAAAAGGAAAAATTTCAAATCGGAAGCATTCATCGTAATACACGACTTCAAACCTGCGCGTTCATCGAAAGCTAATATGACATCACAAGATATGTGCGACTGTCGGTATAGCGTCTGAATCACGCTGTTGAGGTTTTAGATGTGATCAGCCCAGGAAAGCCCAATCAAGCTTGCCATAAGTAATTATCTTATTTATAGTTAAAGAATATTTCAATAGAAATGAGAACTACGTTTTTTATTACATTCAATGATTAAAAGTGTTCCTGTAGTTCAATTATTCAAGTTTGAGTTTTGTGCAGCAATGAGAAATAAAAATGTATGTTTGGATAATAAATACGAGTTTTGTTTACCCTGTTCATTATTATATATAAATGCATTCATTTCATAATTACTTTGAAACAAATATGAAGTTTTTTGGTGCATTTCAGGTCGAATAAGTACATAACCTATATGTGCTATAAAATACTTTTTTGAGACGTTACGTCCTCTTTCGATAAACCTTTATTGAGGCTGTTTTCCGAAGTTGCATTCAAAAATATCTGAGTAAGTAAGTGAAGTAAGATGTTGTTTGGAAGCTTTTGAAATTATCTTCAATGTGGTGTTTGAATTTTAAAATTGCCTGACATTTTTATGAAAAGTGATTTATTAAAATTTCAATTTTCATAGTTATCAATTCAGCTGATAACATTTTCAAACTGATCACCTCCAATATATGTATACACAAAAATTAATAGTTGATTCGAAACGTTTTGCACAATTCTTTGACACACATCTTTTAGACGCTGGTTGTGTTCTATATATTTCAGTTTTCAGGAATTCCTACAAAAGGAAATCGTCCGGAAAACCTGTTGATCGTGAGAATCATTTATTATTTCATCCTCTCTAAGGCCAGTGTTGTGGAAAATTTTCGTCTAAAAAGTGACTCACTCCAAAAACAATAGTAGAACCATCCTGTTTAAATAACAAATGACCTTTTTAGTTACTTTCGAATATTCAAACTAAATTACTCAAAAAATTCAATCTGAATTCCATTACAAATTTACACTGAACTTGTTGACACCAGACACCAAAAACAATGCATTCGTCCAGACAGCGCTGATTCGAACCACCATAAGTCTCATCAGTGGTTCTCGGCTGAACCATGGGAACTGTATTTTTACTCCACGAATAAGGCGAAAGAGGATAGTGGATTTGTTTTATATTTTCCACTGCAGCTTTCACTGAAAGACAACGAGTTGAAACCAGAGCCTCGTTTATCTTTGATTTTTCCTGGATGTAGTCTGCCTATTATTCTTCCAACAATGGCCAATAATGACACTCTCAATGATTTTTGAAACTATGGTTCTTCACCGATATTAAAGTAATCAATGTTAGAACTCATTTTGAGACAATATGCATCCAGTAAAAACTGTAGTGAGAAGAATTAATCTTATTACAGATGACGAATTGATTTTTGTTTCCCTCATTTCGTCGACAAAATAAGGTACCTATACTGAATTTGCATCAAGAATTCAACCTTTAACCTTATTAATTTTTTCTTATCTCACTATCCTCTTTCACTTTGAAATACTATTTTTCTGGATTGAGGAGAAAATTAATACTTACCTTCCTAATTGGTTGTTTCAACATTGATTCTTTCTGAATATTGCATTTTGGTTCTTTGCCAGTGAAACAACATTCCTTTTTTGTATTTCTGTCTTTATTATCATAGTTCACTGTACCGAGAGTCGATCTGTGTCCATCGAAATCACTGAACTTCCACAACTCTTCTGCAGACTTCCAACAGTTCTTTTTGTCCTGTGTCAAAAAAGAAATCTTCATTAACAAACAAGGAGAATACAGTTCCGTCATTTTAGTAGTTATACTTTCCAGAGAGGTTCATACTGATACGTTGAAAATCATAAGTCATGAAGTGTTACAAAAATTATGTTGAAATGAAATGGTTTCAACTGGAGACAACGTAATATAAAACTAAATTATTGTTGAAATAGATAATATTTCAATTAGTACTGATGCTGTAACATTGTATCGGATATTTTCATTAATTTTAGGTGTACCTAATGTTCGGTCGTTCAGCAATAATTCGTTGACGTACATTCTTGAAAACAACGTATAATGAAGCCAATATATGAATCAGACAAAAAATATTGCACAAATTCATACACCCATATGTAGTATTATATCAAATCTGGCAAAAGTTGAAGAAAAACTCAAAATATCATCACCCAAATACACACACAATATTATTCGTTATCTAACTATACTTTCTTTATCAATCCCTAAGATAGAAATAATTAAACATTATGTAAAGAATTTGACACTGTTAGTGGAAGTATTCTTAAAAAATTGTATCGAATTGTTTCGAGAACAAATATGTGATTCACTAAAAATTATTTCAGTGATATAATTTAGAGAAAGAATCAAATAAAATTTTCAGCAAAACCAAATATTTCAATTATATGGTTCCACAAGGGAGTATATTAGATACCGTTTCATTCGATATTCATTTAAATGATCAACAAAGTATTAATATTATCGAAATTGACAGTTTTGCTGATGACATGGTTATAACATGCAGCTCTTAAGAAATACTGAGGAAATATTTGAATTGAAGGGGTTATATTTTTTTAGGAGTGATTAATTTTTGGGAAAAAAAGTTTTTGTCCTTCCTTTCTTTGGAAGACTTCCTCATTCTTCTTTTTTTGTATCAAGATGGAGTAGTAGAAAGCCAAAAACTTTCTTTCCCAAAAATGAGGAAATACATTTTAAAGTTATTAAAAAATGGTTTGATGATAATTTACTTACGATGAGTTTTTTGAAAACGGAATAAATTCTCGGAAAACAAAGGTTTGGGCTGTCTACTTCTCTATCTCTATATAAAAAAAAGGAAGTCTTCCAAAGAAAATAAGGAAGCAATCAATCACAAAAAATTATTTATAAACAAAAATGTGTATATTATGCAAAGAAGTAACTTTTAGACTCAAACTGGTAGAAATTAATTTTTTTCTTAGATGTATCAAGATGAATACTCATCTCTTTAACATGTAGTAAATCAGATGAATTATAAAATCACAAGTTATGAGAATATATATTTTCGTGAAGAAAATTCAAGATAGTACCAATGGCTTCTACGGTTAATTTTTTACTCGATTCTGAAATTTCACCCTGTATCAATATATAACTTTATATGTATTAGATATCAAACTGTGTGTAAAAGAGATACATACGTACTAGAAAATAAATATTTAAAAATAAAAACTCGAAATATTCATCTCTTCATACTAACTACACCGTAGGTTCTGGTAAATGTCTGCCGAACACCAACTACTTTCCTGGCTAATCCCGCCCAGGACATTTAATTAAATCCGACAGACATTAATCAGTGTAGGAAAAATCCGACCCAAACAGCAAAGTGCCTGGGCCTCGATTGAATTCTACGCTGCTCGACTTCATGTATGAAGTCGAGCAGCGATTCTGACATTGACAATAATTTCCAAACGTTATAAAATAAAGATATTGACTTGAAACGTTTGATTCCTGAATTATTTCGACTTCAAATCAAAGGAATTCACAGTAGGACTGACTAGTCCGAACGTTGGTCCTTCGAGCCGGATAGCCTTACGCCAAATAATTTTTTAATGCAAATGGAGCTGCACCACCATTGGGAAAATTTGAGGAAGTCGAAGTAAACCTGAGAAAACAGTGGACAGTACCTCAAGCCTTAGCAGATATATTCTGGAGAAGACGGCGAAAAGAATATTTACTTACACTGAATAAACAAATGAAGTGGTATGAGAAGGGGGACGACTTATCAGAGGAGGATGTGGTACTAGTCATTGACGATACATTACAAAGTACTTTGTGGCTACTTGTTGAAATTGTTAATGTTTTTACGGGAAAAGATGATAAGATTAGAGTTGTGGACGTCAAAACAAAATCAGAAACCTTTAAACGGCCAGTTAAAAAAATCTGTATATTGATCAGTGGTACAGATTCTTAACGGAAATGGATTGAAGAATGTGTCAAATGCAGTGATTTCATCATGAGGGGGAGAATGTTGTTGCTTTGAATTAATTTTGTTCACTTGGTTTAAATAATTGATCATGGTTTGTTTTCAAAAAAGAGACCATTCTGACATTGACAAAAAATTGAAAAGTTATGAAAAATAAAGATATTGACTTGAAACGTTTGATTCCTGGTTTATTTCGACTTCAAATCAAAAGAATTCACAGTAGGACTGACTAGTCCGAACAGCGGGGAAGAAACATCCCATGTACAAATAGTCTAACAGAGAGCAAACTGTGTCTGTATTGTTTATCTTAGTGATAATTGGGTGTCGACTACATTTTAATGAGTACGGAAAATGTAATTATGATATTAACGTGAAAACTCACCTGGACAAAACTGTCAGATGAACTAGTAACCGAATGGCTACTGCTCTCCCTCAAACTAGCTTCTAAAATGCAAGACATTTTCCGCCTCGCTAATTCTCTCTGTTCTCGTTCTCTTCTTTCATTCCTTTCTGAACTAAACCCCTCAACTAAAATAGCTACCAACAAATTGAAGAGAACATAATTTCCAAATGTCATGAGGGCAACGAAATACAACGCAGCCCAGTGCGACGTTTTTGCCATTCCGTTGGAAAGAACCATATTCCAGTCTTCTTGTGTTAAAATCTAAAAAAAACATGAAAGTCATTCAATGCGTTCATTGTTCCTAGCCGTGGATGAGGTTAGAAATGCGTTAGGTCTCGAATTTTTGTAAAAATACGAAACCCCAAGCAAAATATGGTGAAAAAAGAAATAAGCAAAAACTGATCTCACTTGAAATACTGTGACGGTGGCCCACAGGATGTTGTTAAAGTGTTTTCTGTCGCATAAACATCGCTTGTCGTTCATCATTTCACAACCACAATCTTTTGTGACTCCTTTATCATCTATATAGGTGCAAAACTTACCACCGAACAGGTACATGCCCAGAATGCTGCAGGAAATGTTTGTAAAACGTGTTAGTTTGCGCGACTACTAACTAATTGGTAATTTGTGTGTTTTTGATGTTTGTTTGGAGTCAAACTTTCGGAAGTGACTGTCCTGAATATTCCAGTTTCTGGTTAGGGCTGAGGTCAGGACCGAAAGTTTTTTTAGTATTTTAGATGGCGAGAAAACTACTTTAGGTATATTGTGTATAGTGGTGTCCAAGAATATTGTTCTGAAACAATATAAATATAACAATAATAATCAATTATTGCATTTCGAAAAATACGTTTCATAACAAGAGTAAAAGTCTGACGGAAAAGAACAGTCAACTTATTCTAATATCGGTGCATACAAATGCAAAAATTATGTCTTGAAAAACTTTGTTATGGAAACTCCAATTTGAAACTATATATTTTCCCCAGAACTTTACATTTGCATTTGTCATCGAACACGTTTTTACCAATTCATTTTATATTTGTTATTTATTGAAGCAGAACAAAACAAATTATTACTCATACTATTACAAAAATCTGTTTTTGTGTGCTGATGACCATCATTATATTCTTGGTGATTCAAATATACATTGAAAAAAGAAAGAGAAATCGTTAAACGGTAAACAACAATATGATGATAATTTGTTTTACTGAATTCTTCTACAGTGGGTAACCTCTTGGTAAATATATCTAGAGAAAGATCAATCTTTAGGCCTCGTAGAGTTAACATTTTTGTCCAAACCATAACTGAAATGCATACATCCTTCAAAAGTATTCGTAAAGTATTTAAAATAGAATAATCTACACTACAGAACAAAAATACCGTTGGTATGAATAATACAATCATAGCTTTTGGTGAAATTCATAAATACAACAGGTCACGATCATCTAGCAAGCGTATAAAATATCTTCACAGAACAGCAAAAGGTCAATAAAATACTCCACAGGGATCCATTAGCTACCCCTGGAGTATACCGAAAACGTGTAGTTGTGGTAGGGTTACACCAAAAACACGAAAAGAAGCGTTAAAACACGCTTGACTGAGCACAAGAGAAGTTGCCGCTCTCGTAGACGGCAGCTTTGACATTGTTTTTTTCTGATTGATTTGTCCGTTATTTGATGAAGATCTATAGTAATTTCATAAACTATACCTCACGATTTGATCTCCACAAACTTTATTTGAAAAATATATCACGACATGTTTAGCTAACACAGTAACACAGTATTCAAATCACTGTTGATCAAACTACTATGTTAGCGTGTGTAGATCAAATCGTGAGGTGTAGTTTATGAAATTACATTGCCTTTGACCGCATGCAAGTTCTTGATAAAACTAGAGGCTACTATCCGAGGTTATTCAGAGACGCCACAGAAATATATGAACATAAGAATAATTTCAACCGTGAAAGAGTTTAAACATCAACAAGACATGGCTCCCGGTACTTCATAATACAAAGATTATCCCAATAATTGAAGAAGGGTTAGACCAAATAGGTACAAGAACAGTCGCCCGACCAACACCCATTATAAGTACAAACGCACCAGGACCATTTTAACAAGAAGTTCCGTGGACTAACGAAGCTAGATACCTGGGAGTCACCCTACATAAAAAATTAACATTCAGGTCCCACGTACGGTAGATAAAAGGAATGTCGCGATCCGCCCGACCACACCTATTACCAATAATAGGTCGAAGAAGCAACATACAGAAGACATATCCAGTCGTTTATGAAGACGTGGGATGTTCTGCACACAGTAACCCTGTGGGGAAGATTTCAATTCAGGGCACTCAACCCGGGAGGGAGCATTGGGGGGACCATTTTGAATTTCGCGCATCGCAGCAGAGTAGATCACTTCGACCGTTGCTGCATCGCCTTTAATAATGTCTGCCGCAGTAGCAGACGAAACGTCAGGTATAGAAACTTGCGGACAACGGCTAATAAACCCGGAAACATCGGATACTGGCCGTGAAAGCTCAAACACCAGTATTTTTTTCAGTTTTTGGATCATTATCTGAATGTCATTTTTTGTAAAGGAAACATGAGTTTTTCTGCAGTACTCTGTGTTCTGAGTATTTTCTCTTGGAAATGTATTTTTATCGGTTTCAATATAATCTTTACGCAAATTAGAATTCTCAGGAAGTATTGTTTTTTTTTGAAAAGCATAATTTTCCTTCATTTCAATTCAGAATGGTTATGATTCGAGGACAATATTCTTGGACGGAATGTTTTTTCTTGATGTAATTACTGTTAAATTGTGAAACAGTGAAATTGTGAGACACTCAAATTTTTCAACTACTACTACGTGACTACTTTGTTATACGAGTATTAATCCTGAGTTATTTACTTCTCAAATTCATGAAACTAATCTACTAACTCAGAGTTTTGCAAGTGCCGGAGGCTATCTTGCTAATAACTACTCTTTTGTAGTGTTAACAATCTTATACTGTCATAGGATATGATATATTTGCAGGGGTGACATGTTGATAAACATATTTTATCCAATCAAAAGCAATTATCAAAACAAGCACAAATCATCAAAAGTGAAGGGAGAAATATTAAATGCAAATACAGAAGTGCAGACCATCAATGTTTTTTTCAACAAAAGTATATTAGAGAAAAAAAAAACAGTTATTGGTTGTATGAACATCGATGCTGAGCAGGCAAAATATTTCAATACTAGAAAACCATGCAGAGGAAAATGAAAAGTAATTCAAAAAATCATAGCGAATTTACATGACAAAACTCTTGACTCATCAAACTACATGAATAATCAACATCCCAGTGTATCAATTTTGAAAGATTTATTGAAATGTCATATATGTACATATTGATACGGAATAATTATCCAACTGGGATATGGATTCTCAAATTTGCAGACATTTTGTCATGTAACAACAAACACCTACCTTGGAACTTGGAAAATGCATTATTATCCTTGAATACGATCTGTTTATTTACCAAACTGTCCTTCCCAAACTCGGAAAGAAAAATGAACTTATCAACATGTCAGTTAATCTTACTGAGAATGGAAATTGACAGTATATTGAATATAATCTTCTATATTGCAACGTTTGTAATGTAAGATTAGAGTAATATTTGAAACACATATGTAATTCAGTGAATTCTAACTGGATTATTGTTTTATAACTATTTCTGAACTAAACTTTCTTATGGTATTTGATAGATGAAATCATGTAAAATACATATATTATGCTCCATCCTTTTTATAAAAATGTTATATTAAGTATAAACATTATAAAATGTTCAGTTTTTCTTACTGAGAATGGAAATTGACAGTATATTATTGACAGGGTATTATAACTATTTTTGAACTACATTTTCTTATGATATTTGATAGATGAGATCATATAAAACACTTATGCTATGTTCCATTATTTCTATAACAATGTTATATCAAGTACGACAATTATAAAATGTTCAGTTTTTTTAGTGAAAATGGCAATTGAGAGTATATTCAATGGTTTGTTCTACATTGCAACACTGTAATATTATGGAATTACTTGAAATATATACGAGATTCATTGGATGCAAACTTTAATATTATTTCATAACTATTTTTGAAATTGTATATTCTTATGGTATCTAATAGAAGACATCAAATAAAATACCTATATTCCTTAAATACCTATACTGCATTTACTATTTTTATGGCAATGTTACATCAAGTACAAAAATAACAAAATGTTCATTAGGAAATATTCCTGTTGAAACTGTTTAATAAAATACTTTTTTTTCTGTTTCAAATCAGGACAGAAATTATTTTGGGACGAATAATAATGCGAAACAAGATTTAGGAAATGTGCTTTGATTTTGCAGATCGGGATAAAACTTTGCTTTTTCCCCTTTCCTAAGTATAATTTCAATTTTTTCAAAACAGTTTTCTAGAAAATTTTACTTATTATTTTATTAAATTTCATCAATAATTCAGTAAAAAAAATCACGCCGCATTTGAAGTTACAGTGAAATAAACGAAATGAGGATATCAATAATAACATTTCGAAGGCATAATTTCACTTCAGATCCTTTTCTGGAGGATCTTTGATGATATATTTGGTAGGGGAGTCACCAGTGGAATCCCCAATTATATTATCAAATATATTGTCAGCCACTGTTTATGACCTCATCCAGTTAATGCAAATTTCTGGTATCTCTATTTTTGTATTCACTAAATCTGCTACAGAGGGGGAGGGGATTAGATTGTTTAAAGAAAACTGCAAGATACCTGAAAAACGGTCACTAGCGACCATAATAGAGAATCAAAATTTTTTCGATCTTTGTCCTCATCACTGTCAGATATACATATTTCCTCCTCCGTATATTTTAATTCGTCTTTGCAAAACTTGCAACCAAATATACTCATACCAAGGATACTAAAACATTCCAAAAATCATTGTTTAACTAGTGAAAGCGATTGAAATCGGCGTGTATCAATTCATAACGAGTATTTTTTCAAAAATGATTCCTCTTCATTAAATGGTTGGATTGGAAGGGTTGTATTCCTATCGATACTTTGAATCATGGTGAGAACTATGGACCGGTATTCATTGTCAAATTGTTAGTTCATATTACAGCATACAAAGTGGAAACTCTCACGTCGAGGCGTGGATTACTCTGATTTACATTTGCGGAATCTCTAATAGAAAAGAACTGATTTAAAAGATGTTTGCAGTGGAACACTGTGGATTCCATTTATTTTAGGGCTTGAGTGGGAGCTCATAGCACCAATTGTAAATCTGATTCAGGTAAAATTTTTGGAAATTTGGTCTTTTTCGTTCATAAAATTTGAAAAGAACAATACCATTATTATGATATTAATTTCCAAAGCTCAGAATCCGGGAGCCTCAGGATTTGAGCCTTTAAGTCGATCTTCTGAGTACAGTGATAAACTATATGGTTTAGGTCATTTTATGAACCATACGTAAAAGCCTGCGGAAAATTCGGATATATAATATGTATTATTTCCACCGACAATCGTGAATATTTGGCAAACATACTTGAGGATCCACTTATATCATATTTTATTCCGTAGGTTTCTGACAATTCTCATCAAACAGATGTGGAAAACAAATATCGGAACATACGGATCCCAATGCGTACTGTTCGTGGTTCGTGATAGCATTCGACCAGTTCAAAATTCGGGATTTGTTCGCGACGGAATATCAACTATTTGATTGAAATACCATTCCCCTTTCTGCACTTTTCAACTCGAGCAACTGCTAAGTTAAGTAGCAGTCAGTTCATAACGATTAAAAATAAAATACTTTTTTGCGAACTCCAAAATGTTATCGTTCACAAAAGAAAAAAAGATACAAGTTTTTAAGTAGTATTTTGGTGGTCACTCGATTGCAGATATAATGAATCTATGTATGGTTGTATTTGAAAATGGGACAATTCCGTCACAGACCACCATTTGTCGAATTATTAAAGAGTTCGAGAAGTGTGGATGTATTCAGAACTGTTGAAAGTGTCAAAATTCCGATGAACCACCTGTTAGGCTAATTATAGAAGACCTTCAAAATGGGGAATTAACGGTATGTGACGCTGTTACCCACTGAACCTTGTATGAGCCGACAAATTGCAGATCCGACAAGTTTCATTCAGTGCAGGATTCTTCACTGAAGTTATTCTTGAATATGCTGTCGGCGATAAAACTGCCACAATCGATTTTTTATTATTGGAACACTCTTGCAGGTTGCGTACTGTTTGGTTCCTCGTCAGTGCAAGGTAGTGTCTATCATCAACATGAAGTCAATGATTTCCGATAATTGAAAATCGAATTCCTTCAGAGTATCATTCCGCGAACTAGGCTGAAGCGAACGATAAACAACATATTTGTCATCGCCCCATCTGCCTGTGAACGAGGTAACCAACCGCATATACGAAATTTGCATAAATCCTCGAATAAGGAATGAAACTTCACAAATGAAGTGGGCATACTTGGAGATTGGCTGTAAGTCAATTTATCTAAAAGAACAATTGCTTCAGGCCAGTCTCTTTACGTAAGGAACACAATCTATCCATTGTCGGACACTGGTCTCGGAAAAATCAGCATCTAAGTATTCCTGTGCGTACTCAGTACTCACAAATACTCATTGTTGGGACAGGAAAATTAGAGAAGACTATATTATATCTCCCTACCTCATTGATGGTAACCTGAATATTGTCAAATACCTACAGCTATTACAAAATCAAATTATTACACGTGGTATAATGAGTGAACTTCCAGATAACCAGATTCATCTTCGAATGATTTCTTTCTTTGGGGGTATCTGAAAGGTAGTGTATATTGGCATGAATTTCAGAGAGCTTTAAATCTTGATGAATTAAGGGCAAAATTTATCCAACTTTGTGCCAGCATTACGCCAAATGAACTCACAGATACGAGATTATCTCTGTATCACAGATCTGGTTATTGTTTGGCACAACAAGAAGATTTATTTGAACTTCTATTACATTAGGTTTGTAGTTTTTTTTGAGTTACATTTTACTTTAGTTTTCAGAAGTATATGATATGTTCTTTTGAGTTTTAGAGAAAATGGTTAGTGTATTTTCCAAGTCAAATGAAAAGGAGACAGAGTACATATTTCTTCATGAGAGAAATAATTTGTCACAGTTATCTTAGCAAATAATTTCTTGCTGACAATGGATCTTCGGCGTAGCAAAGTCCCTTCCTCAAAGTCAGACGTACACAAATCTCCTCTAACATGTTCATACCCATGAATCGGGAATCGATTGCCGTGACTAGCGAACATACGTACACTGTGAGTGGGGATACATCAACGTGATTCAATCGAATAGTTGATATTCCGTTGCGAACGAATCTCTAATTTTAAAGTGACGTCTAGATGCTGGACGGGGTCTGCTATCGCGGATTCGTATGTTCCGATATGTTTTCCACATCTGTATAAGTGAGATATGCTACACCTTCACACTATTCAAACAGCAGGATGAGAGTTCAGTGAACCGAATTCAATGTTTAGAATAGAAAACGAATATTGTAGATTGCTTTTATATGCTACACATATTTGCTATTTTCACAAAAACTCAAACTTCAAGTTTCGAACTACGTATTCACGATATCTACCATATATATGATCATGATTATTGTCTGGATGAATTACTTTCGTTTTTTGTGAAACGATGTATTACTGCTGAGACATTTGTAAATGAATACACTTAAATGGTTTCATTGACACACGCCGATGAAAACAGATTTCATATTGAATGAATGGGCTGGATACATAAATTTTACGAATTGGTTGATTCGGTTTGTGATATTTAGAATGTTTGGTATTGATGCTTATGGATATACATCATAACTTCAGCAAAAAAATTAAATGAAAAGCATTTGTTGAGACTCAGTTCATTTGATTCTTTTTCGTGTCGGAATGTTTCGTTTGTGTAGGAGTTTATTTACAGTTGATGGAGGATTTTAGTTTTTAGTTGTAATGAACAATATGAATGACATGTTGACAGAATTACTGACAGAATATCGGTTTTTGGCAAGTTGCTTGCTCGTCGTGTCGCTTGAGGTTTTTTCTCTCATTTTTGTTTTATCATGTCACCGAAGAACTGATAGATTTGCTAAATACTGAAGAGATTCAAAGAAGATAACAGTTGATTTAATTTGTTGAATAATTCTCAACTTGCGGGCTCTTCAACGATGCTGTATATAATGAAAAACAGAAACAAAATATGTGTGTGAAGGTGTACTCATAGGCATATTCTTTGGCTTGTCTCTAAATGCGTCTTTTGAATGAAACGTTGAAATGAAAGATTTATACAACATTGGCCCTATCATGTCATGAATTATTATCGGTGTACACACGAGAACGAAACTTTACTATTACCGAATATCTTCCATCATACTCAATGATAATAATAATATTGAATGATGAAGGTATTGATAATTTGATAATGCTCTCCCTATGCTCGAAGATCAAACCGGATCGATGCACCAAGATAGGCTATTATACTTTAATGCGTTTTCTCAGGGCACACGATTATCGGACCCAATGATCACTTACCTTACGGTGTGGGTTATGAATACCGGTACACTTGATATAAATATTTCCTTGTGGCCAACTAGTAGCTGGCGCTGCCGTTTGCTCGCTACGCCATATCTTACGAGTAGGAGTGCGATTACGATAATTAATTATTTTCAATGTTCCAAAATCGTGAATTTTGTTGAATTATTGTTTTGTAGATGGATCGATTGATAAAACGTTGAACGCATCATTATTTTTTTATGCAATTCACTTCCTTACCGGACTGTTTTCGAATTGATTTTTAACAGTTTTCTGAGAATAGGTAAATATTTTTTTTATCACTGACCTGCTGATCAATTTGATTTGAGTTCAAGTTCTTTCAATAAATAAATAATTTATATATTATTATTTTCATTATCAATTGAATCGAATAATCAACTTTCAATTAAGGTGAGCCTCATTAACCTCCCCTACCTTACGTATAAGATTCTTCTTCAAATTTAATTGACTATTTCACTACTATACGTATTTTGCCCGTAAACTATGTAAACTCTTTTTCATACATCACAAGTCTGAAACACCGGTAGACTCCCAACTACGGTTTCCCCGCCGCCGACGTTAGTTCAAGAGTATTTATCCACTGTTATGTAAGTGGATATTGAATACTGTTTTCTATTACGCTGAATTAGACAACTAAGTCTTTCTGCAGATCATACGCTCGACAATCATGTAGAGAATCATCTATATTTACGCTTCACAGATTTTTATATTTCACAGGAAATGTTATTGTATTTTCTTAGTGATATCCTGTTAGTGCTGGTAGTTTGATATGAGTAATATTTACAACAGTAAAACTGTAGACTGTAGAGAATGTGCTATTGTGCATTTACAAGTTACAAAGTAAAAAGAAATAGCAGTGTTCAAGAGGTACACAGTGGCGTGTAACCAAGTATACAGAAGTCTCTAACATCGAATAAATTAAAAAAATAAAAACATTTTTTTCAAACTGAAAACTTATGTACACAAACGAAACTGATCAAATCAAATGCCACCCCTACTAATACCCCATTGAAATAATAAAAAAACTGTTCTTGAGTATCGTCAGCGTGTTGTTTGGAAGAGTTCGTGTAGTTGGTTTTGATGTATATTGATCTAGGATTATCTACCAAAAAATAAAACACGTAAAACTAATCACAGCCGAATTCTTACCTGAATATGAATATGAAGAGGATTAGTAGAGAGAAAAAGACTGCAACGTTATCCATCGTTCTCAACATAACAAATAATTGTCTCCTCAGATTTGGCATAAATCTGACCAATTTCAATATCCTGAGAAGACGAAATGTTCTCAATACAGATAAACCAGAATCTGTATGTGGTTCACCCAAGAAATTTTTGAACAATTCGATAGCGCTGAAATAAAGAATGAATGAAATACAAGAATGAAAATTGGAAACACATAACAGGGATTTCTTAAATTCCCTCAAACTTTGATTGTATTACAACATGATGATAGAAGTAATATAGGCAGACTTGAGGCATCCTCAACATCTAAATTTTAAATACTGAACTTAATCTAGTCATATTTTGTACGGTAATATACAGTATATACGAAGTCAATTCGAGTGCCATAAAAACTAAATAGTTACCGAACGTCGCCAGTTTCTTTGTATGGCATGGGCGGCCTAATTATTGTTTTTATGTGGGAGGTTTTATATGGTATTGACTAGTAAATTTATCAGACCCGGTACATTAGTCTTTTATTTAGCTGTTCGGATTGACTTCGTAAAGACTATACATTCAATATTCAATTCAATATACATCAAATCATCGAAAGTCTCGGGAATATCGAAAGAACTTCAATGTTGCGACATTGAATGTACAGAGTGGGCCAAATTGGACACTTTTAAAGGAAACTCCTGTTTTCAAACCAGATAGATGAAAACTGAATACTGCGGTGTAGAATTTTATGACAAACTCAATTATGAAAACCACATATCGCTATCTATAATCGTTTCTGAGTTACAGCATGTTTTTCGAAAATGTACTCTTTCGAGAAGTTGCTGTAACTGCATGAATTTC